>JAKXYG010001160.1:240000-354770 GCA_025895645.1 Cardicola forsteri | reverse complement strand
AATAATAATAATAATAACTAAATAATAATAATAATAATAATAATAAAAACTAAATAATAATAATAATTAAAAAAACTAAATAATAATAATAATAATTAAAACTAAATAATAATAATAATAATAATAATAATAAAAACTAAATAATAATAATAATAATAAAAACTAAATAATAATAATAATAATAAAAACTAAATAATAATAATAAAAACTAAAAAATAAAAAAATAATAATAATAAAAACTAAATAATAATAATAATAATAATAAAAACTAAATAATAATAATTATTATTATTATTATTAACATTATTATTATTACCACTAAATAATTATCAACAATAATGCTAATGTCCATACGTTACCTTGAGAGGACACACATCGCCAAAAGGTATCGGGCATGGCCTCGTTGAACATGGTCACCGAAACGAGTTGACCGCGGAAAGACGACATCGATCCCCATTGTTCCATTTCGCTTCCCATGCAAACGGAATAGGCCTGTTCCAATTTCAAATTTTGTATCGAAACGGCATTGTCGCCCACCATTTTGGCAAAGAAATTGGGATTGTCGGTCGATTTGGTTGTATGAAGCCACTTTTTGCAATAGTAGGAGGAATAGACGGATTCCTCGACCCATTTGGGACAACCGCCAATGTGAAAAATGCAAATATCCTGAGTGCATTTAAAAAAAAGATAAATCAGCAATTTTGCTGCCGTCAAAATATTTTGACCGAGAGACAGTAGACATTGGTGCAAAGCCGAACGTGGGCCCGCATTTAGCGAACCGGTGGTGAGATTCGAACCCGAATGCCCACCGTATATATGCCCACAGTATATGCAAGGGAGTACCATCAGGTCTCCCCACTGACAAAAACTGTACGCCTGAGCGAGTGCTTGTGGTGAAAATTGAACCCATATTCAGCCAGCTATTAATCCTTAAATGTTTCAGCAGTGGACATTTCTGCAACTTTAAACGTGGGCGTGCATTTGGTGCTTAATGGAGATTCTTCAACCCACTTGGGACTACCGCCAATATAAAAACTGCAAATATCCTGCGTACATGTTATAAAATAAAATCAATCATTTAACATTATTACTAATTTTATAGAATAGTTCTCAAGTTAACAAGAAGCTTATAAAAAAATTGAAATGATACGTATAGAAGAAAACTGCACTACAAGTTAAATAATGGTATTGGAAGTGGAAGGTAAGAAAAACCACAGTCGATCAAGGAAAAGATGGTTGGATTGTCTAGAAGCCGATATGAAGGGAAAAGGGGACTAACCAAAAATTGACGCAACAAACAGAACCAAATAGAGAGTGCTAACTAGAAATGGGGAAAAAAAAAGAATTGCCTTTGAACAAACATAGGCCCATATTTAATGGGCCGGTCAGTAGTGAGGACAGAACCCAGGTCCACCTGAGTTAGTCTCGAGCTCTGTATTGCTAGACGACCGCGGCTGTTGTCATCGTACTGTTTAAAGCGAAAACGTTTTGTCTTTTATTTTCTACTACTTTGAATGTTTTGACAAGAAACGCATCTTTCAGCAGTGGATATATGTGCAAAGTCGAACGTGGGCCCACATTTTAGTGCCGGTGGTGAGATTTGAACCCGTATGCCCACCGAGGTCCAAATTCGACCACCCCGGTACAATATATGCAAGGGAGTACCGTCAGGTCTCCCCACTGACAAAAACTGCGCGTCCGAGCAAACCCGATTAGGGATCGTCGCGAGCTTCAATCCGCCGAAGTGCAATGGCGAGCCTCCACCCCGGATCAGGGCATTCATGATCACTGTAAACCCAGTGCCAGGTAAGTTTCTTAAATCCTATTGGTTCATTGATGTTAACGTTTTTTTTATCCTAACCTTGAAGTTATCACAAGGTGGATCAATGTATTACACAGTTGTGTTGATTTTTTTCAGCTTCAGCAATACCTTGACGAGTTTCTTTTCATACAAAACATTTTTTTCAATAAAATCATATTTTTAATTGAAATTGTAGATAGTAAATAGCATTATCTAATTTACATTCAACGTCATAAATCTAGATTAAGCAATGCTTTCGTCAATAAAATGTGCCTTAAACCATTATAAAATATTGATTTTTTAATGATTACTTGTAAATACACATTTTTCTTAAATTCTATAATTTGGTTTGTACGTATGTTTGTGTACATGAGTTAGATTTAATATTACATTATTCCGTTTGTTTTTCAAAAAAATAATACTTGCGTCATACATCCCGAAATAAAAAAATTGATATTCCTTACAACGTTATGAAACAATGGCAATTAGTGGCAGAATTATTTTTTATTCATTCGTATAGCAACCCGAATATACTGCTATACATTCGGTCCCGGTTGTTATTAGTCTAAATGTCTGTTGGCACCTAGTCCAGGATGCACCACGTGGATGAGGAACAGTCAGGAATATCACCATCATTGGAAATTGAGACTTTATAAACACTACTCAAATCATTAGGATTATTAACATCCTTAATAATCCATAATAATAATAATAATAATAATTTTAATCGTGTTAATATTTATTTTATACAATTAGTTAAAAATGAATACCCTGAAAACATTGCAACATCAATAACTTACGTCGTCCAATTTGGGATGAGGAAATTCGCCAGCAAAACATTGATTGCCGTCGATCAGCACTTTCAGCATCGATTTGGTGACGAGTAGACGACGCGTGTGATAAAAAACTACCGTCAGTGAATGCCAAGACGACGGACCAAATTGTTTAGACGAACACGTCTGAAGTTTTGACAAAAATGACTAATTTAATGCTAATAATCCACGAGAATGTAAATAATGCTTATATAGTCTCAATTTTCAGCATTAATAATATTTAAATCACTGGGTTCCAAACAAAAATAATAGAAGACGTAAACTGTGAGATGAATTCATTTCGTATATTCTCTTCTCCTTTCAAAAACGATGATGTAATCAACCTCCGAAAAATAAGACTTAAAAATGCGATGTAAAGGACATACTCATTGACCCAATTGAGAATGCTATGTACCACAACAGGTCTGCCTTTGCCCAAGGTAAAAAACAGATTAAGTAATGTTCTCCACCTCCCATTGTATCTACCAGTTTACTTGCAGTTGCGGTGACAAATATATTGGTCGGACAACTCGTCGCTTATCTGAACGGGCCAAAGAACACATTCCCCAAATGAATTTAAAAAGAATTCAACTCAACTAAACGTATCTGCACTTCGTCAATATTACGTCACTTGGTTCAAACAAAACACCGAGTTGACTTTAATAATTGTTTTAAAGTGTTAAAAACTTCTCAAACTGTTAATATGTTAAAAACATTTGAATCTGTGTACATTCACACATTAAAACCCATCTTGTGTGCATAAAAACAATTTGTAACTTCATTAAATTTAGCGTGTATCTATGTGTCGTTATTAATGTTAAGTTAATTACATCATATATTTTTATGTATATATATATATACTGATTCTTTATATGTTTGTGACTGAAGAGAATATACAAAATAAATTTATTTCACAGTTTACGTCTTCTATTATTTTTGTTTGGGATAATAATATTCCTAACTGTTTCTCCTTCACGTGGTGCACCGTGGACTAGGTACCAACAGACATCTAGACTAATAACGGCAAGGATCGAGTTCACGGCAGTATAACTGGACTTTCACTAGATTCCCGCCCGGTAAATGGGTGCTACCATTCACCCAAGATACATAAAAGGCATCTCAACGTAACTATCTACCACAAGTAGGCGGTCAGGTATGTGAATCCGTCAACCGGCGTCAACCCTGAAGATGATCGCCTCGTCAATTCCTAGAAAACACTGACGTCCTTGCAAAAAAGCGGTCACCTCCAAGTTCAAAAAATATCCGACAGTATAGGAATTCGAGAAGCTATTCAAACTTGTGTTATGTTGTGTGTTAATTCAGCTTACATTGTTTTGAATTTTTTAAATTGACCTCAATTTATCAATTTTTATGACATAAATTTCAATTTTAAAAATAGCCTAGTGAAAATGTGCTCTGGCACTAATTTTCTCTACGCAACAGAAAATGTATGTAGAATTTTAAAACTGTCGTTAATTGATGCGGAACAGCAAGAAATAAATTTGAACTGAACAGTTTTAACTTTTGGTTAGCAATCGGCTTCAAAATGACACAAAATAGAGTCAACTTTGAAAAAAATTGCAAATGGCTATACTTGTACGGTTTTAAGTCCGAGTTCCACTATCGGAATTACGTGCGAGTCCGCATTTGGTACATTTCGATGCCCATTTGCTGGTATAAATATATTTCAACAAGTCGACAGTTATTATTAATGCAATTGTTTTATTTGCTAATAATGAGTTTTTGAGGATGAAATAACAGAATTGTCAGATTGACTTGAATAATAAATCCACTTGGGTTCAGACCAACCAGGAACATTGTACAGCTGTTTCTCATCTTTGTCAGCAGTGCATACATATCAAATCTAACACGAAATTGAACCCATTGAAAGCACAATCTTGACGAGAGGAATGAGTAAAAGTTGAAAGCAACCTCAATCATCGATATACAAGATCTTCAATGGCAAAAATGTAAACTTCAATCGTATGTTTCTTGTTGTTTCATGCATTTCGAAGCGAAAACATTTTACATAATAAATGTAGATAATCTCTTTTGTATATTAATAGATAGTTCAAAGGTGAAACAATAAACCCACTTGGTTTTAGTAAACCTGGAGCACTTTACAGCTGTTTCACATCCTTGGTGGGAATCATCACCAATGCATACCTTTTGAAGTCTGACATACAAAAGTGGACCAATGCCCCATCTGGTGTCAGGCCGAAGCATCAACCACGAGTGGTTAAAACTGATTTTGTGAATTTATTATTTAAATATAGAAAGTTATAATCATTAAGGTAGCACTAAAATTGTCAAAAACCCTTAATTTTATTTAGAATTATCTGTCAGATTCACTTGAATAATAAATCCACTTGATTTCATTCAAACCAGGAGTACTGTACAGCTGTTTCACATCCTTATCTGGAATCGTTAGCTGTGCATACCTTTCAAGTCTCACACATAAACTTAAACCCACTCCCTATCTGGAGTCAGGCCAGTGCCTTTAAACACTGACCCGAGGGTAGTTAAACTCGACCCTGTAAATGTTGTTATTTATCGTGAGTCTGATCAACGCTAATTGTCCAGTGTCTTCAAATGTTTTACATCACTATCCATTTATCATTTATACAGAATCGAATCAAGGCTACTTGTCCTCAAATACTGTTTAATAGCTCATGTGATTTCTTAATAAACTGTGCAAAAACCGTTTTCTTCGGTTAATTTAAATAGGTCAAATTTTATGCATTTTCTACATTTTCTTTGATTTTATATAAAATGTGACCTATTTTACAGGGTCTAAAATGGGATTTGTCAATAAACTCTTATTTTTCTTTTGTTCTTTGTTTTAACTTAAGAAATATATTTATTTCAACAAAGTAATTATGCTAAAATAAAAAAGGCAAATAAAAAAGATTTATAATTTTGATTTAACTATTGAACAAATTGCAGATATATTTGAGGTAAGTACAAGGATTGTTCACAAAGTTTTTTAAGGATTGTACACGTCCAAAAACAGCAGGAACTGAATCTACACCATCAACTAGTAAACGAAATGATACGTTTATAATTTCCAAGTTAAAACGGAACAGAGTGAAACCTATCCAATAAATACATAAAGAGTAATTACCAAATTTTCCATATTTACTTATTCGCAACCGGATGAAATCGACCAATCTGCAGTTAAGAAAAATATTTAAAAAAGTTCCTTTAACAGATATGTGGAATTGGGGAAATATATATGAAAACCGTCCAGTTTGCTTTTGAAAATCGGTTTTTTTTACTGACAAGTGTGCATTAAAATACGAACCATGGGCAGTGCAGTTTACGGTCATCTGTAGTCCCGATTTTCTTCAAAACTACAATTGCATTGTTAAAAAGGTTGCACATCCATCATGTCTTCATGGATATTTTGGAATTAAAAACAAGAAATTAGCAAAATGGAACCAAACAAGTAATCATTTGAACAGCTCAAAATTTGTAACGATTTTCAAAGAACTTTTCAAGGCTAAACTACGACAAAATGCTTGAAGGCATTTAGTGGTTGTTCAAGATAATTCTCCGGTACATACGTCGAACGAAGTAACGTGATTTTTATCATAATTTAAAATTTAGCGCATTTTTTATTGTTTAGACTAACGATTCTTTAAATAGCAAAAAACTAATTTTCGTTTAATTGCCTCCATACAGCCCGGACCTCAATGTAATTGAAAACTTTTTCAGTTATCTTAAACGGAAAGTGAATCGGATAAAAAGTTACGGCACGCGAAAAGAAAAAAAAAGATTATGTTTTTAAAAATCAAATTCCCCAACATTATATTAATAATTTGGTTGATTCTTATCCGAAGCGTTTGAAAGAAGTCATTTAAAACCATGGCTATCTTTTAAATGTCTAAATTTGGATAACTGGTGATATCTATTTTGTATATACATATTTTATAATATGATTTAATGTTAAGCAAATAATGTGGTAGTATTTTCATCTTGTGAAAATGTGTAAATTCTGGGTTTTTTGTCTAACCGAGAATCTGGTAATGCTATTTGTAAAAAAACTATTATTTTTATTGTTTTAATTATTAGTATTGGTAAAGTGATGTTTGTGGGTTATTTTAGTAAAATGTTGATGTGTCCAATAAGCTTAAGTGATGTGTGAGGAAAGTCAATCAATTTCAATGTGTTAATTTTGACATGGCCCATTTTAGCCCCTGTATATTATTATTATTATTATTATTATTACTATTATTATTAAGCTGTAATATCTCACTAGAGATACATTCAGCGTAAAATACATTTTCACCATCAATATAAAAAATTACATGAAAAATTAAAAAGTAGTAGTACAAATAATGGGAACAAAATGAAATAGAATGTCATATCTTAATGAATATAAATACAGAAAATCTGTGATTTTAAAAAATCAAAATTACTATACTTTAAATGAGTCAAATAAATGCGTGGGTGGAATGATTCCTACTTTGATAGGTTTGTTGCAAGGTCAATTTTGTTTGGCTCTGGATTGGTTAATATAGTGGATAAGTTTGACAGACGTGAGTTTTTGTATTGATTAGTTTTGGTTTTCATGTGCAGGTCGAAAAATAAACTGACACATCTCTACCCCTCATGTACTAAAACTCCCGATTTTTTTAAAATTTAACTTGTATTTAAATTACTCAATGTTTTTTTATCGATTTTAAACTTGATTGGAATAAAAAATTGAGTTACTACATTTTAATTAGATAATTAATCGTTTCCTTTTAATAAATAAAATATTTTTACAATTAAAAATGTTGAATTAGAAATTAATTAAAGTTTTGGTATTACGTCATGAGGGGGTACTAGACGTTATACAAAATGTTTAATACAAATTAGACCAGAAATGATTTAAACTAGCCAGTCCCAAACCTGGATAGAAGAGGAGGGTTTGAGCGCGCAAGGTTAGCAACCTGGCATCTGTAAAAATTTTATACTGCTATGGAAACTATAAGAGGACGCCATTCCGGCAAACAACGGCAAAGAAGTGGCCGTACATATCTGGATGACAGAGTTATACAGGTGACAGGGTTGAGTGAAAGCCGAAAGGATGCTCAATCTTCGATTTGCAGAATCTCCAATGCCAACGAGACTTTGTTGTTGTTGCTGTTGTTTTGATATAATTGTTGTCTTATTGCCCCATGCTTATTTTTAAAGCAAAAGGGTTTTGCATATTATATATATATATATATATATATATATATAATAATAAAACTAAGTCGGTTTGATTTTACGAAGTAACGTAATTGTTTTTAGGATGTTATTAATCCTAAGGATTCGTGTAATGCTTATAAGATTTCCAATTTTAATCATGGTAATATTCCTGATTGTTCCTCCTTCACTTAGTGCCAATATCTAGACTAATAACAGCAAAAATCAAGTGCTCAGCGGTATAACTAAACTTTCACCGGATTTCCGTTCAGTGAATGGGTGCTACCATTCACCCAAGATACATAAAAAGTATCTTAGGGTATCTATTCACAGGTTAAGATTGTGGATCTGTCAACCGGCGTCAACCCTAAAAAAGTTGGTTTCGTCACAAGAAAATGGTCTTCCAGTCAAAAAGTTTCATCTATCCGCCTCCTCCAAGTTCAATTCACATCTGACAACCTCTTCGTATAGGAATTCAAGTTGCTATGCGAAGTTGGAATTGATGAAGAGGGGTGGCTTTGCCACCAACTTATGTTATGTAATTGTCGAGGTTTTTGAGAGGAACGTTTAAAATTATCAGATTGTCCAAATAACATATCGAACGAACATCTGTTTCACATCCCTGTTTAGAATCATCAACAGTGAATACCTCTCAGGCCTCACATGGACTCATATTCACGCCTTTTTTAGCTTTTTGACAAACGTTTCAGTTACTAAGCTCTGTGTGGTTAACACGTCCTTCTTCAATTCTATTACTTATAGTAAGCTCATTGTACATCTGGTTGATTTGAACCTCGTTCTTAAGAATGATCTGTACCGTCTCAAGTTTCACTTAAACTCAAAACAACTGCCTCCAAGGTTACATAAAAACATCTTATCCTGAGGATAAGATCCTCAGATCCTGAGGATTTGAGTAATGTTTATAAAGTCTCAATTTCCAATGATGGTAATATTCCTGACTGTTAGTCCTCCACGTGGTGCATCCTGGACTAGGTACCAACAGGCATCTAGACTAATAACAGCAGGGTCCGAGTGCACAGCGGTATAACTGGGCTTCCGCTACAACTGGTGGGTGCGAATATACACCCAGGATACTTAAAAGGTATCTAAATGTATACGTATATCATATGTAGCCCTTGGGCAAAGGGAGATAACCCTGACAAAAAATCAGGCGGCCTCGTCAATCTTTGCGAACAATGGCGACGTCACAAGGATGCCGTCTACCAGCCAAGAAACTTTGTTATTCTTCCACGTTTGTTACACTTATCAAACCATCAAAATCAATCGTTTATATGTCGTATAAATATAGGAAATAATGAAGAGGTGACCACGTCACCAACCAAAATAAAGGAATGAATGAAAATTATTCATCGATATATCATGTCTTCAACATATGCAAACATCTACATCTGTCAAAATGATTGTAGTATAATCAATTCGCTTTTGTAAAACTATATAACTGTATTAAACATATCTAAGTTTGTAAAAAATTATCGTAGAAGTAAAAGTAAAATATTTTATACCAATATTATTGGAAAATTCTAATTTAGGTTAAAAAAAAGCAAATTAGTCGCTAAAAATGAATTATATTATAAAAATATATATGCATATATAAACATAGATACTAAAAGCTATACATTTTCTACGTTTTAAGTAATATTCATTACTTTGCGAAATGCTCTCAAAACATCTAATGCAAGGAATCTTACATTTTTTAACCTAATGTTGTGGAATATGATTTTGTACCCAAATTGGTCAATTATTAAAAACCACATTTAAATATCGGTATTTTTGTTTTTGACATAAATTGGAATTTTATAATAATTTGAGCTTAATATATTTAAATCGTGTCCCAATTGAATACATCCCTCATTCCCAATTAAATTGCAAAAGTATTCACATCCAATCAACGAACCGTCAACATACCGCCACATAGTTGTACCGACTTCCTGTAGCTACAGCAACGACAAAGTGACCGTTGGAAGTAAAAAACAACTCGATGCCCTGACCATTGGTACACAACAAACGGAACAAACAGTGACGAACGGATTCGGCAGACGTTTGGATGGAATCGATACAGTCCAAGGCCAAATAAAAATTTAAACTGAAATCGTGAAGATCACGTGAGCGCGAAAATTTGGCCTTATTGAGATGGAACATTTCGGGAAGATTTTTGCTTTAACATAAACGACACATCAATTTTAATCAAAACCAATTTAATATATATATATATATATATTAAAATAAATGTTTTAAAAAGCTAATTAATTTACTTTTATTTTCAATGTTCTATATTGGTCTACAACTGTTGTGCATTTCTTTGTAATGAGGGTCATTCATAATTTTCTTTTAATAAATAAAATTAAGTTAAATTATTGACAACTCTTCTTAGTAAAGATCAGAAATGGATGAATCTATCCAGGTAGATACACAAAAGCTTGTTCATTTTGAGCAAAGCTGTTTAAGATCCATATGGTTTCGCTCCTTGTCCTCCATTGAACGCACTCGTTTAATAACTAATAAAATATTTCGACCATTCCAAGATATTTGTAAATCTCTTAACATTTATTGGCCATGTATCTCTAGTGCAGTTAAAAAAAGACGATTAAAATGGATTGGCTATGTTCTACGTAGATCGCCCAGCCAGAATAGCTATGGAATCCCATCCATTACCGAAATGGAAAAGAAGGCCAGGCGGCCAACGGAAAATTTGGACGGACATTGTAGCATGCGAACTGTCCAAATGAATTATTTAAATAGGCGTCCGTTTGTTTACCCCTAAGCAGCCAACAGAGATCATTGAAGGGGTTAACTTGGGATACAATTAACATTGAATGTCAGCACACCTCACGTGTCGTTCATTAAGTGCACACATAAAAAGTTGACGTTTTTGCAGACGTTTTGGATTTTTTGGACTACCCTGGTGATAATAATCGGTGAGGGATGTTTATCCTCGATGATGATGATAGCTAGCTTCAAGTTTTCTATGGTTTACCCCCAACCTTTCTTTTTCAATACCTTTAATTGTTCATTCCCAAAACCATTCTTGCTGGTCTTTCGCGGCTTTATCACCTAGGGAAGTCCAAAAAACTAATATGTATCTGTACAGAAACACAAAAGGACGCCACCGCGGGCAAACAACGGTAAACAAGGATCACACGTCCCAAATGACAGAATTGAATGGAAGTCGAAAGGAAGTTCAATCTTCGATTAAACAATGAAAATTACTTGGTCAAATTCTACGTTTATCAGTCTGAAAGACCAGCAAGAACGTTTGGAATGGACAATTGAAATTGCAAAAAAAGGTTATCGCAGACTACAGAAAAACTTGGCTAAGAATCATTCGGAAAGATCTTAATTGAAATGAATGTCTTGTGAGGAATTATACAAACATTGTGTCAAAATGTTCAAACAATAGCGAAATCATTTTATTATCGCATGTTGCTGAAACAATAACAGACTCAAACCAACATGCTGGTCATATACGCTTAAAATACCAACATACATTTGAACCCATCAATTGTCATTCTTACATAATAGCAAATGTTTCTAATGGTTTAAAATCATTTGGACAATTACTTATCACAGTTACATTTGGAATAATGCGATTGTGACAAATAACAACTTTTTACAAGAAAAAGATTTACAAACTTGCAACGGTCAAACAACGAAAAGATGCGATCTAATTCAACTAAGGTAGAAACGTAAAACATAATAAATGTGAATAACAATAATAATAATAATAATAATAATAATAATAATAATAATAATAATAACAATAATAATAATACTAGTAATAATAATAACAATAATAGTAATAGTAATAGTAATAATAATAATAATAACAATAATTATAATAATAGTAATAATAGTAATAATAATAATAATAAATTAGCAGTAATAATGATAATAATAGTATAAAAATAATAATAACAAGAGTAATAATAATAATAACAATAATAATAATAATATTAATAATAATAATAATAATAATAATAATAGTAATAATAATAATAATAGTAGTAATAATATATAATAAATAATAATATAATAATAATAAATAATAACAAGTAGTAATGATGATAATAATAGTAATAAAAATAATAATAACAAGAGTAATAATAATAATAACAATAATAATAATAATATTAATAATAATAATAATAATAATAATAATAGTAATAATAATAATAATAGTAGTAATAATACCAGTAGTAACAATAATAATAGTAATAATAATAATAATAACAGCAGTAATAATGATAATAATAGTAATAAAAAATAATAATAACAAGAGTAATAATAATAATAATAATAATAATAATAATATTAATAATAATAATAATAATAATAATAATAATAATAGTAATAATAATAATAATAGTAGTAATAATAGTAGTAACAATAATAATAGTAATAATAATAGTAACAATAGTAATAATAATAATAATAATAATAACAATAATAATAATAACAGTATTAACAATAATAATAATAACAACAACAACCATAATAATAATAATAATAATAATAATAATAATAACAAGAGTAATTATAATTATAAATAATAATAATAAATAATATAATAATAATAATAATAATAATAATAATAATAATGTTAATAATAATAATAATAATAATAATAATAATAATAATAATAGTGATAGTTATAATAATAATAATAATAATAATAATAATAATATAATAATAATAATAATAATAATAATAATAATAGTGATAGTTATAATAATAATAATAATAATAATAATAATAATAATAATGTTAATAATAATAATAATAATAATAATAATAATAGTAATAGTAATAACAATAACTCTACCATAGATGGTCCTAAGTCCAATGGCTTAACCGCAGGATTATCAACCTGGTCTTTGTTAAAAAGTACCGCTAAAGAAACAGCAAGAACACGCCATTTTATTAAACTGCGGCAAAAAAGTTAAAACAGTATCATTTCGATGACGAGTATCTTCAATTGGAATTTTAATCTTCGACCAACCTCAATCTTTAAAGCCAGAAATGTACAAATTTGTATGGAGCAATCTCGTTGCCCCATGCCCCATATATGATCTGGCGATACAGCCCTCGACTTGCGTTTTGCGCAAAATTAGTTGATTCCACCAAGTACCAAGTTCTGGCTGTTTATATTTTTTAACAATACAGCAAATAGCAATGTGACAATTCTTTGATAAACATTATTTTTAAATGTTTTGAAAGGTGATAAAATAAAAACCAAAAACTGCTCACTTTTGTTGATCTATGCACAAAGGCAAAATTAGCAAACTGTCGTCCCGTCGATAAAATTCCAGCCACTGTGAAAATCTGAAGGTCGATTGCAATTTCAACGAATTTTTTTGCGTTATTCGAACAAGAGTCTG
The DNA here is from genome assembly GCA_025895645.1 of Cardicola forsteri. Classification (NCBI taxonomy): domain Eukaryota; kingdom Metazoa; phylum Platyhelminthes; class Trematoda; order Strigeidida; family Aporocotylidae; genus Cardicola; species Cardicola forsteri. The sequence continues at coordinate 341,586 of JAKXYG010001160.1, read as the reverse complement.
TACAATTTTGTTTACAATAATTAGGCCAACTTTAAATTGCAGTGAATTGTTTATTATTTATGTATTAAGTTGTGACTGCTTAAGTGAATATTTATATTTCATTTTCACTATTTTGACTGTTGTATGCGAAACGAACACAATTTTGTGCAAAATCAAACGTGGACTGGTGGTGGAAGGCGAACCCAGATGTCTACCAGATCTAAGTCGACTGTTGTACCGCTATGCCACCCGGATACCGCAAGTTCGAGTCTTCAAACGCACTTAGTAAACCAACTTGGTGACTGAGCCACCTCTTCATTAATTCCCAGTTTGAATAGCATCCCGAATCCCTATACAAAGAGGTTTTCGAATGCGAATTGAATTGGGAGGGGGGGAGGAGAAGAAAGGTAGATTGAGTTTCTTGACTAGTAATGACGCCAGTTTTCACACCAACTGAAGAAGCTATCTTTTCCAAAAAAAAAATTGGGCGTTGACGCCGGTTGACAGATTTATAAGTCTAACCGGTTACTATGGTGAATGGATAATTTGATATACATTTTAAGCATTTTGAGTGCAGTCGGTCCCTACTTTTATTAGACTAGATGCCTATAAGCATAATAATAATAATAATAGTAATAATAACTTCATGAAATTTAGCGTGGACTTAACTTATACATGTTGCATATGTGTATGTATGTATAGTTATAAATGTTAGTTGTCTATATCATATGCACGCATATATATATATATATATATACTGATTCTTTATATGTTTGCGACTGAAGAGAATATACGAAATGAATCTATCTCACAGTTTACGTCTTCTATTATTTTGTTTAGAATAATAATAATATATAATTTTTAAATAAATATTATAAATATATATTTAATCTTTAATAAATTTTAACTAGAAAAAGCTAAAGTTTACATCGCATCACTAACGCTATGTATTTTTTAAAATGTTTATTACTTTTAAATGTTTCTTTATAAGAAACATCTTCAACAATGAATATTTAGCCAAGTCGGGAAACGTGGCCCATTTAGTGGGCCGGTGATGGTGGGATTCGAACCCGGGATGCCTCACCGAGGTCCAAATTCGCGCGCTGGACTGTTGGACCATCCACCTCGGTGATATATGGCTAAAAAATAGAATACATCAATCAAATCTTTTGTAATGTGTAAAAAATTGTTATTTTCAAATTAATAAAAAATTCAATCGTGAAATACATTGCTCGCTGTTAATACAGTGCCTACCTGTGTAATTCTGTTGCTGAAATTGTGCACTGCTCGAACGCGAAACAGTTTTATTAAACTGGACAAACTATTTAAGTATGTTATGGAAAAGTGTCAATTGTATCCAAAAATGTAAGATACCAACGTAACATCGTTTGAATACGAACATAAATGTGGGTTTTTCGCTCTAAATAAAATGATTTTATATGCATATATATATATATATAATGTCATTATTATTAGTCCAATTGTACAGCATTCTCCTGATCTTTTTTTAATTGCTTTCACTGAAATGTTTTACAGAAAGACTTTTTCAGCAGTGGACATTTTGAAGGAAGTTGCAACGTGGTCTCCGCTTTTTTAGTGCCGGTGGTGGATTCGAACCCCCGATGCCCACCGAGGTCCGAATTCGAGCGCTGTACCGCTAGACCACCCGGCACAAAAGCGTGGAATGATCGTAGACCTCCCACTGGCAACCACACGTCCGAGCGAGCCCGATTAGGATCGTCGCAGGCTTCAACAAGGCCGAGGTGCAATGGCGAGTCTCCCACCTGGAGCCAGAGCATTCGTGGATAGAGACCGATCGATTCCCACCACCGGTACTAAATATAGACCCATGTTCGGTTTCGCTAAAATGTCCACTACTGAAAGGCATGCGTTTGCCGTCTCAAAGAAAAAAATAAAATAAGTAAAAAGAGTTTTTAGTAGATTTGTCAGATTCACTTGAATCTACTTGGTTTTCAAGTCAACCAGGAGCACTGTACAGCTGTTTCATCCTTATTCGGAATAATCAGCAATCGATACCTTCTAGGGGATGCTAATGATCCTGAGATTTGAGTAATGTTTATAAAGTCTCAATTTCCAATGATGGTGATATTCCTGACTGTTAGTCCTCCATGTGGTGCATCCTGGACTAGGTGCCCCTAGGCATCTAGACTAATAACAGCAGGGTCCGGAGTGTACAGCGGTAGTATAACTGGGCTTCCGCTACGGCGGATAAGTGCAAACATACACCCAGGATACTTTAAAGGTACCCAAATGTATACGTATATTATATGGTAGCCCTGGGCTAAGGAAGATAACCCCTGACAAAAAATCAGGCGGCCTCGTCAATCTAGAACAGTGGCGACGTCACAAGGATGCCGTCTACCAGAAAAAAACTTTGTTATTCTTCCACGGTTGTTACGCTTATCATGCCATCGAAATCGATCGTTCTACATGTCGTATAAATATGGGAAATAATAAAGAGGTGACCATGTCACCAACCAAATGAATGAATAAATGAAATGATACCTTTCAGGTTTTATACATAGATAAACTTGAACCCACGCCCTATCTAATGTTAGGCCAGTGCCTGCGGATGGTTCCGATTGACCCTGTAAATTTATTGTTTATAGTGAACCAATTCTAATTGGCCAATATCTTCACATGGTGCTACGTTATTACCGGTTTAGCAAGTGAGAGAACCCTTTCACTAGGATTTTACCATAAGAAATAATTTTGCAAACACTAATTTATGGTCAATTATTCCAGCGTAGCTTGTCCCAAGTTCGATTGAGTAAGTCCGGTTTGAGTCCAAGATTAGCCAAAGTTAATGACGGAGTTCGAATTTCAACGCTAAATGTGCCGGCTGGTCTAGCGGTACAGCTCGAATTTGGACCTCGGTGGGCATCCGGGTTCGAATCTCACCCACCGGCCCACTAAAATGCGGGCCCACTTTCGTCTTCGCTAAACAATGTCTACTGCTGAAAGATGAATTTCTCGTAAAACATTCAAAGTAGCAAACATAAAATAAAATTTAAAAAATAAATCTTCAAAGCACAAACATTCAATGTACAATTGTATGAAACATTGTTGACCCCTAATCTTCATAATGAAATAAATAAAAATAGTGTCAGTAATGGCATTCCAACTCAAGTTACAAGTGAGCGCTGTACAACTAAACAATCATACAACGATATTTTAAATATATACAATATCATTTTTGTGCATTTTCTTAAAAAATATAATTCTTTAATAAAAAAAATTGATTAATTAGCCGTGTTCTATCAAATTCCACAACAATAGATTGATCTACATAGAACAAACTCATAACTAAGAAATCATGAACAGCAATAATGTATTAAAAGTGTACACTTTTTAAAATCAATTTTCTTTTTCAAGTAAATAATGTATTTCATAACTTTTCGAAAATATTTAAATTGTCATTTTTTGTCAAGGTTAGTATTTGATAAGGATATTGATACGAAATATTTTACAATACAACTGTTTGCCAATTTTGCTAAATAAATGATTTGATTATGATTTAGTAACATTTATAGCAGGTCATATATATGTATTATAAATGAAATAATTCTACTATAAGTATCAACTGGTTTATAGTTGCAGGAATTTCACCTAGAGACGATTACAAAATGAACCAATCTTGCGAGTTCCAAGCTTAGATAAAGAAGGAGAATTGAAGGATAATGTTAGGAACCTAGTTTCTACGAGAAACATCTTTCAACAGTGGATACTTTAGCAAAGCCAATCGTGGGCCCGCATTTTAGTGCCGGCGATGGGATTCGAACCCGAATGCCCACCGAGGTCCGAATTCCGAGCGCTATACCACTAGACCACCCCAGATAAAGAAGGAGAATTTAAGAACAATGTTAGCAACCTAGTTTCTACAGAAACGCGACGACAAATTCTACGTTTACCGACCGCCTCCTCCCCCCGAACGACAAACAAAAACGGTTGTGGAATGGACGATGATTATTGTATACGTTATGCAACATTTGTCAAATATAGGCTGCACGCAATACAGAATTGTAGTATCTAAGACTGTTGATAAGTGCTTTACTTGTCACAAAAAATTCCAAAACAATCTAACGTTTTTATGTTTTAAGTAAAAAGAACCTGTAAAAAGATAAAAATATCATTTTTGCGCTCAAACCCTCATCCAGTATCAAGCCTAGATAAAGGAGGAGGGTTTGAGTGCGCAAGGTTAGCAACCTGGCCTCTGTAAGCAATTTATACTGCTACGGAAACAATCAAGAGAACGCCATTCCGGCAGCCAACGGCAAAGAAGTGATCACACGTATCTGGATGACAGAGTTACACAGATGACAGGATTCACTGAACGCCGAAAAGAAGCTCAATCTTCAATTTGCAGAATCCTCAATGCCAACAAGACTTTGTTGTTGTTGTTGTTTTGTTGTAATTGTTGTTTTATTGCCCCATGCTTATTTTTAGAGCAAAAGGGTTTTGTATAATATAATATAATAACAAAGAAATAATTAAACTCTTGTAAATTTTAGTTAATAATTTTTAAATTGTCAGATTCACTTGAATAATAAATCCACTTGATTTTATATCAACTAGAATCACTGTACAGTTGTTCATCCTTGTGTTTGGAATAATCAACAGTGCACACCTTTCGCACACATGAACTTGAACCGGCGCGCTATCTGGTGTCAGGTCAGCGCCTTAAACCACGGAGCTATGAGTGGTTAAACGTGGCCCTGTAAATTTATTGTTTATAGTGAATCTGATCAATTTTAAAATTAAAATAATTCCTTAAAAATCTATTAACAAATTGCCCCAGAAATCGCTTGTGACTATTTATCCTATTGAAATGTTTAAATTGTTTCAACGTTGCAATAGGTCAATTTCAATTAATCCAGTTGTATTTATTAAATTGCAGAAAAAAGTCGGATTAGCATTTTGTCTAAATTATTGTTTTTACACGAAACATATTTGAAGTATCAAAGCCGAACGTGGGCCTGCGTTCTAGTGCCGGTTGTGAGATTAGAGTCCAGTGCTTTACCGTTAGACCATCCCTGGTACATCAAAAGAAGGAAGCTTTTATAAATAATAATTGTATACGTGTTACGTTTTTGTAAAACAGTTTTAATTTTTAATAATGTATAAAGTAATTGAAACGTAATTGCTGGTTCTAATAAAACAACATTTTTAATGTATCAAGTTACTAACACGAACCATTGTCCAAAATTTTCTAAATTACCACTAACTGCAAAAGCTTTTTAAATAATAAAAACCAAATTATATGCGTGTGTATATATATATCTACAAATGTTTGATGTAAAGAAATAGATTAATCTGCAATGAACTATCGATGATGCTAAAAGAAATGTTGGGTAGAACACAGAAACGCAGACTAGATCCATTTGAAAAAATCCAAGTACAGATAACTGTTACCAAGAGTTGACCAAACGTTTAAAGACGAGGAATAAAAATAATTATGTAAACCACAATGCGGAATTTCAATTAGAATTTATAATCATGCAATGTATGCACTGCTGACAATTCCAACTAAGGATCAAACACCGGTACAGTACTCCTGGTTAACTAAAACCAAGTGAAGCTGACAAATCCAATAAAAACCCTGAAAAGCCCATTAATAAATGTAACCGAACCGTGCGATATAAAGCTATTGTACCTGGCAGTATGCAAGGACCTGTATTTGAAGACACTGGATAATTAACTATAAATAATTAATTTACAAGGTCACTTTAAGGCGCTGGCCTGACACCAGATAGGGTGTGAGTTCAAGTTCATGTATGTGTGTGTGTAAAACTTGAAAGGTATGCACAGCTGATAATTTCAAATATGAATAAACCAGCTGTATATTGCTCTCCTAGTTAGCTAAAACCAAGTGAATTTATTATTCAAGTGAATCTAACAAATTTAATAAAAAGCCTTGACAACCCATTAATAATTATGTAATACCCACTAAACACTTCACACTGTGGTTTACACAAAATTTAAGTATTCCGTTTACTAAATAAAGGTTTGCTATTTTTTTTTAAGTTTTCTAATCACATGTACTCATCATACATGTGATATCATTATAGCTATTCATTTAACATCAATGGAGTTTTTTATGTTTACATGTAATTAAAAAAAAATCAAGCAGTGTGTTTAAAGATATACAAAATGTTGCAATCATTATTCCAATAAATTAAGTAAAATAATAAGCGTTTTAATTGCTATTGAATAATCAATACTTTTACAACAATTAATTGCCGTATGTGTTATTAATCAAAACATAATTATTCAAGGTTGTAGTAATTATTTAATGGCGTTACTTAGAAAAATTCTGATTTTTTACATTCTGTTTTATAGTAGTACGACAATAAATCAATTGCCAATATTTTACTACTATTTATACAACAATGGATTTTAATAGTAACGTTTGCGTTTGAAGATCAATTCAAAAAGATACGTTTAACTATCCTATCTCTGTCTCTTCAAATATTCTGCATAATGAATATTGAACTTTTGTCTGTCGATTTTTTTTACATAGGCCAGGTTGTTAGTCTGGGTCTCGATTCATCCTGCTTTCTCAATCGAACTTAGGACCAGTTTTGGTGGGCGTTCTTCTATCAAGGCAAATCATTAAATGTATCCAGTTGTTGGTGCGTTTTGAAAGGCCCCATAAATTTACGTTGAAAACACAAATCCAAATACTGGTTCAGAAATTACAAAACTCGATAAATATATTTTTATTATTATTATTTATGGTTATTGGCTTGAATACTTCAGTAGAAGTAGCTTTTAGCACAAAATTGTATCAGTGGAGAGTATATTGGGGGCGAGCATAGTTTTAGCATTTGCATACTAAGCCCGTCTGGACCTGATGACGTTGTGGAGTTAGAGCTTTTTATAATCTTTTTAAGCTCATGTATAGATATTGCAACATCAGGTCCGTTATTGATGTTTATATTGTTTAGCTGAACTAATTTTTCATCATTGCTGTGAACAAAATGTTCATTAAGGGAGTTCACATCAAGTGAGGTAGTAACAGCTTTTGTTTTTCCAAAAATTTTGTTAATATTGTTCCAAATATTTTTCGAGTTGCTGTTGGGAGAAAAGTAGAAGTTATTGATACATTTTTGAATGAAACTAATCTCGTTTTTTATTTTAAGGCTTAAATGTTTTACTAAGGGGCGGTCGTTAGCTTTGTATGCTACCTCCTTTTTGCCTGCGTAGCCTTTTTAGCTTCCTCGATGTTATGTCGGTGGGTGTTACAAGTATTTTAATTTTTGGACAGAACTTTTCAAAATGATTCTTAACCAGTGTAACAAAACTGTTTGTGGCGATGTTCAAGTCATTATGACTGTTTGTAGTAATACAGTGTTGCTCAAGAGATACCTTTAGCTCCTTTATATTTTGTTGTGATAGGTCTCGAGCGAACATATATGATTTTGATATGGGTTTAGTGAATTGCGTATAATTCTTCCTAGAATAAATTGTAGGAAGTGCTCGAATAATTGAATGGTCTGACGAAGCCAATGGAGCAAGTGATTTGGCTTTGTAGAATTGGGGAGCATTAGTAAAAACGCAATCTAACCTAGAGTTACCTCTAGTATTGAAGTTCACTATGTTGGTTAAACCCATAGACAAAAAAATATCTGTATTAGTGTTGTTGAAATCACTGGCAAGTAAAATCAAATTATTGTCACAAATAGTTATTAAGTAATTAAGAATATATATAACACACATATATATAACACAACACGCACTTTTTATTATTCTGATAAATGTTGTTCGCAACATATAGTGGGTAACAAAATGGAATCCTGTGATATTTAAGAATATTTAGTATCTTTTATTCATCTTAGACATATCTAACACTTATTAATAAATACCTTGGGTAAGATATATATATAATATTATTTGCCATAAAACAGTGTAATTATAATATACAACAACACTCATTCCACCAATAAATCATAATACCTGCGTTTACTAAAACTTGAAAACAAACACGTGTAATTTATTTAAAAAAAGAGTATTATTGCCCAAAAATGCATTAATATATAAAGAAAAGGCTACAAACTTTGTAATGTCAACAATTCAAGTAACGTTTACTTCTATTTATAACTTCTGCCAGCCGTTTTAAATCTGAGACTATCAAGGTACTAATAAAATCCTTTGAAACTCGATTATTCATACCATAAATGATGTTCTATATAAGTAATACGTTATTTTACAACTTGTTAACCTAGCCTTTAATAAAAACTAAAAACAAAATTAATAATCTTTAAATCCGGGCTGTACGAAGGTCGAGTTTTTGTTCAATCAGGTTTTCGCCGTTTAAATAAATCAAACCTGTATTAAATGGTACGTTATCCCAAAAAAAGGCACTATCAATTTTAAAATGTATTCTGAAACATGGTTTCAAACAAAATTCCATTGCTTTTTTTTATAATTTTAGATGAAGACATATTGAACAAAGTGTGTGATGATTTCGGTATTTAACATTTCAGAGTCATGTATGATATACATTTTATTAGAGACTACAGATATTTTGCAAAATAAGTTTCATACGTATCTTGCCTACATAGTTGTGATAAAATGTCTAAAATTACCAAAATCGATTAACACTGGCCATTGTTTAAACTGTTAGAAATTTACAAGATAATATTGAGAATTTATTTCAGTTGTTATTTTAATAAGATGCTTCAGTGGAATGAAATCTTGGAACCGAACAGCAGCAGCGCAATTCCATAAATGGTAAACAATGGAAGACAATTTAAGAGTTTCTATTTTATTTACAATTGTCAAATTCGCTTGAATAATACATCCACTATACAGCACTAAACAGCTGTTCCAGTTTTATTTGGAATCATTAGCAGCGCGTACCTTGCAAGTTTCACACACATACATATACACATATACTTGAATCCACGCCCTATCTAGTGTCAGACCAGCGCCTTAACTACTGAACTATGGGTGGTTGAAATTGACCCTGTAATTTTATTGTTTACAGTGAATCTGATCAATTCTAATTGCCAAGCGTCCTCAAATGCTGCTACGTTGCTACCGGTTTATTATTATTATTATTATTAGTATTATTGTATTCTTAATTGTGTTATGGTAAACATCTTTCAACAAGTGGATATTTTAGCAAAGGATTTGTAAATTTTATGTTTAAAAAAAGATAGATAGTATGTAGAAAGGCTTAATTGTATATAAACAGTTTGAGATGCTAATGATCCACGAGGATTTGAGTAATGCTCATAAAAACTGAACTTCCAATGATGGTGATATTCCTTACTGTTCGTCCTCTACGTGGTGCATCCTGGACTAGGTGCCCACAGGCGTCTAGACTAATAACAGTAAAATCCAAGTGTATAGCGGTATAACTACACTTCCGCTAAGGCTGTTAGGTGCGAAAAAACACCCACGATACTTAAAAGGTTTTTTAAGGTATACGCATACTATATGTAGCTCTTGAGCTAAAGAAAATAACCCTGTCAAAAAGCCAAGCAGCTTCGTCAATTGTTGCAAACAGTGGCGACGTCACCAGGATGCCGTCTACCAGCCAAATCATTTTGTTATTTTTCTACCTTTGTGTTACGCTTTTCAAACCATCGAAGTCAATTGTTTGCAATGTCGTATATGAAGAAATAATGAATAAATGAATGACCAAGTTTCTTGGATCCGCTGTTCGCAAAATCGTCTTTTTCACCTAGATTGGTCTAGCAATACAGGCACAAAATGCAAATGAGCATGGCTAAAAAGTGGTAGGAATAGCTAGAATAGCTATGGAAGTCCATCCATTGCCTGAATGGGAAAGAAGGCCAGGCGGCCAACGGAAAATTTTGGACGGACATTGTAGCATGCAAACTCAGTCCTTTTATTTATGCTAAGACCTCCACCGTCTAAATGAATTATTTAAATGGGCGCCCGTTTGCTTACCCCTATGCAGCCAATAGAGATTATTGGAGGGGTTAACTCGGGATGTAATTAACATTTAATGTCAGCACACCTCGAGTGTTGTTTTTTGAGTACACACTACAAAAGTTAACGTTTTTGCAGACGTTATGGTTTTTTGGACTACCCTGGGTGATAATAACCAGTGGAGAATGTTTATCCCCGATGATGATGATGATGATTTACCAGTAATTTAACCATGACAAAACACTAACCTTTTTTTTACAAAATAACATGAGAAATTATAAAAAACATATTAAAAACCAAATATTTTTTAAAAATAATTTCAATACGGTTGAGTGTAAAAATCCAATAAAAATTCAGTCTTTGATATGCAATCACGTTGCTATTTAACAAATTTTAATTCATTCATCAATTGTATCGGCCCACAAGCAAATGGATTACTTTATTGGGCATCCGTATGTTTACCCCTATGCAGCCAACAGAGATCATTGGAGAGGTTAACTCGGGATGCAATTAACATTTAATGTCAGCACACGTCAAGTGTCGTTCATTAAGTGCACATAACAAAAGTTGATGTTTTTGCAGACGTTTTGGTTTTTTTGGACTATCCTGGGTGATAATAACCAGTGGAGGATGTTTATCCCCGATGATGATGACGTTACTCTAAGACGGAAGCCCAACTGTACTGCTGTGCATTCGTTCCCTACAACACATGATTACAATTAGTGCAAATCGAACTTTCCATTACCTTGTTTTTCAACGCTACATTGTCAATTTCGTCGTACGTACTCCACAATTCGGACAACTTGACAAGACCGGGAACAATGGCAAACCGAATAAGTCCCACCCGACAACAACTGGCACAATTGATTCGACCCAAATTGTTGGGAATGATGAGCGAATTGAGAATAATTTGAAAGCATTTGTTGATCAGCTGATCCAAGTTGACCTGATCGAGGTCGAATGGACAACGCGTTTGCAGCTCGTCACAAACAACCAAATCGATTAGCCAATTCATGAGAAGGACGAGTACGTTGGGCTCGACCAGTTCCAATTCGTAGTGCGTGTTCCGACCCGACGACAACAAATTCAGCGGTTTGTCGTTACGATAGAAAATGAGGTCGATTTCGGGTTGTTTGTTGATTGGCAGTTCCCCAAATGCCTGAAACAATATAATTATCATTGTCATCATTATCATTACTATTATTATTATCATTACCAATATTATTACTATTTATTTATTCATTATTATTACTATTTATTTATTGATTATTATTATTATTACTGTTATTATTATTCATTATTATCATAATCATTACTATTATTATCATTATTATTACTATTTATTTATTCACTATCATTACTATTACTGTATTATTATTCCTACTTATTTATTGATTATTATTATTCATTATTATTATTATTACTATTATTATTATTATTAGTAGTAGTAGTAATATCATTATTATTATTATTACTATCGTTATTATTAACTATTATTATTGTTATTATTATTAATATTATTGTTATTATTATCATTATTATTATTATTAGTTATTATTATTATCGTTATTATTATCATTATTATTATTATTAGTTATTATTATTATCATTATTATTATTATTAGTTATTATTATTATCGTTATTGTTATTGTTATTATTATTATTATTATTATTATTATTACTATTATTATAAAACCCTTTTGATCCCATGAGATATTCATTTCCGTTAGATCTTCCCAAATGGTTCTTAGCCATATCTACCCAACCATTCTTTTTCCATCTTTAATTGTCTATTTTAAAACCGTTTTTGCTCGTCTTTTGGGCGATAAACGTAGAATTTGATTAAGTAATTTTCTGTCTAATTGTAATAATGTCATGTAGTAAACGAGTGTCGGTTCTTCTCATGATCTCATCATTTGAAATTGATGGCGTCAGGTAATATCTAAAATACTTCTAAGACACCGGCAATGAAAAACATCCATCAACTTATCAATTTTCTCTATCCGCTTCCACCTTTCACTCCCATGTACTGTCGTAGAAAACAAACAAAGTTTTGTTTTCACGTGAATGTAAAAACATGACAACAACAAAAGTTAGTAACAAAGCTACATCTTCATTAATTCCAAATTCGCATAGCATCTCGAACAATCTCCCTTTCCATTGTTCTCAATTTTTGAAGGCGTGTAGGGATATGTCAGTCCAACCGACTAAGCCATTGTTTCCAAGATAAAGTACCGGCCAAAATTGTGTGAAGATCGTCCCAAACAGCATCCATCCAAACGCGTTTTTGATCTCCTTTCCTCTTCTTCCAGTCGGTATTTGGACAAGCCAGGGTTACGATACGTGAGATTGCAGATCGATTTCTACAAAAAACGTGTCCAAACCAGCGCAATCTTCGTCATCGCGATACCAATAAAGGAAGATCATAAATTGAAGGTCATTTCGAAATTGGTGGTTACTGACGTTTTTCGTCCAATCCCTTGATACGGAGGATGCAAAATGGGTGTTGTGCCAAATGTATCTGATTTGAGTCTATGGAAGACTGACATTGCCTTTCCAAGTCTTTCTCCCGAAGCGGTCTAGCGGTACAGCACTCGATTCTAACTTAGATAAGCGTAGGGGCTTCGATTTCCACTACCGTGATCAAATGCGGGCCCACGTTAGGCTTTACTAAAATGACACTGCTGAAATATGGGTTGTGCCGTACAATATAGTCAAAGCAATGAAAATGGAATAAATAATAATAAAATAAAATATTTCTAAATCAGCACCGGTATAATAATTATACATTGAAATCTTTTGTTATTTATTGTAGTAAAAATAATTTTTTTTTTAATTTATACTTTAAAATGCACAACCCCAAACTAGTTCAATAGAATAAAAACTATTTTCAAAAATTTAAACGTACATTTGAAATCAATAAATATTGCTTTGTATTCATGTAATTTGATAAATAGAGTTAGCATTGAACTTTTTTCTACAAAAATACACACTATGTGCTACATATATCGATATAAACTCTTACCCCAAAAGTACATTCATTCATTTTCATTCTGGATGGTGACGTTGCGTCACTTCCATATTTATACGACATAGCAAACGATTGCCTTCGATGACTTGATATGCGTAACACAAACGGGGTGTGGAAGAATAACAAAGTTTCTTGGCTGCTAGACGGAGTCCTTGTAACGTCGCCACTGTTCGCAACAATTGACAAAGCAGCCTGATTTTTGTCAGGGTTATTCTCTAGCCCAAGGGTTACATATGATATACGTATACATTTAGATGCTTAGGTATCCTGGGTGTCTGTTTTGCACCCACCCGCCGTAGCAGAAGCCCAGTTATACTGCTGTGCACTCGACCCTGCTGTTATTAGTCTACATGCCTAGGAGCATCTAGCTCAGGATGCACCACAGGAGGACATATATAGTAAAATGTCTTTTAAATATCCTGGATATTTTAAATTCACCTATAAACGGGATCCCAAAGCTGAAGAGAGGCATGGTGTTAATTTAGATGCCTACAGATATCTAGTCCAGGATGCACTACGTAGAGAAAGAACCGTCAGGAATATCACCATTATCGAAAATTGAGACTTAAAAGCATATCAACTTGTGACTATTAGCATCCCCAAAGTTAGTTTTACAGCAGTGGGAACCGGAGTACATGGCTGTATAACTGAATCAGCTTCGGTGGATAAATGCGAGTATACACCAGGAATACGTAAAACGTATGCCATATAGCCGTTCGGTTATGGTAGATAACCCTGACAAAAAATCAAGCAGTCTCGTCAATCTTTGCAAACAGTGGCGACGTCACAAGGATGCCGTCTACCAGCCAAGAAACTTTGTTATTCTTCCACACATTGTGCTACGCATATCAAGCCATCGAAGTCAATCGTTTGCTATAAATAAAGTATTCGTCTCGATCAAGAAACGTACCCAATGCAACAAACATTTGGCAATAAGGTTGGGAGCAATAAAATATTCCGTAAAACGGCCATTTTCCATATTCAAATTGCAATCCAAACACAATTGGTAGAGGTGATCAAAATGGCGCTGACAAAAGTACGTTTTGGTGTCCAATTTAGACCACGTCGATAGGAAGGCTTTTTCCATCGGTTGGTCTGCCAGATACTCGACGACGGAGAGTCGGTGATGCTGTGCCAGATTGAGACAGGCCAAAATGGTAAACAAATATTGACACTTGAGTTCGTCATAAAAGTGTTTCGTCCAATCATCTGACTGCAACAAATCGATCACTTGATCCACGTGACGCTGCATATAGATTCGAATAGGCTTCGTCAAACGGATCAATAAATAATGATAATCTTGGGGGCGGGGGGGAGATAGTGAGAAAATGGCCAATTATTAAATTGAATTGAACTCAATTGATTGAGTTGATACTTTAAATGATTTGTGGGAGACACATTCTTCAGCGAGTGAATATTTAGCGAAACCGAACGGTGGCAATGGATAAGCTTATGCCTGTCTAAATTGGACTCCAATGTTGTACGCAAAAGACCATCCCGGCACATAGGATTGGTTGATTCGTTTTGGTTAGTAACGTGGGGTCAAATTTCCTTCATTATTTCCCATATTTATACGACATGTAGAACGATCGATTTCGATGGCTTGACAAGCGTAGACAAACGTGGAAGAATAACAAAGTTTCTTGACTGGTAGATGGCATCCTTGTGACGTCGCCACTGTTCGCAAAGATTGACGAGGCCACCTGATTTTTGTAAAGGTTATCTCCCTTAGCCAAGGGCTACATATGGTATACGTATACCTTTAGATACCTTTTAAGTATCCTGATGTATGTTCGCACCCACCCACCGCTGTGCACTCGACCTTGTATGTGCTGTTATTAGTCTAAATGCCTAGGGGCACCTAGTCCAGGATGCACCACGTGGAGGACGAACGGTCAGGCATATCACCATCATTGAAATTGAGACTTTATAAGCATTACTCAAATCCTCGTGGATCATTAGCATCCCATGTATGCGTAAATGACAAAACATTGCTGTCATGTCAACTACTTCGAATTCTATGCAAAAGAATATACAATACAAAACGGTGTAAACTATTATACTACTTAAATAAATATAAGACATTGATGGTTATGAGTAATTGTTTACAAAGTCTCTATTTCAATGATGGCGTGTGCCCTTATCTTGGCCAAAACTAACATAGATCAGGAATTAATTCGTGCATCCAAACACTTAGATTAACACAACGGAAACCAAATGCACAGCGGTATAACTCGGTTTCTGCACCGCGTAGAGGATGAACAGTCAGGAATATCACCATCATTAGAATTTGAGACTGTATAAGCATTACTCAAATCCTCAAGATTATTGGCATCCCAACTATATAAATAAATAAATCCGGTTAAAGAAATATGAAGATTTATGCACAAAGTCAACAGTCTGACCTATGAGAAAACTACATGTTGCTACAGAAACAACAAGATTAACAGTACTGGCGCGTTGACAAAGATACCGTCTATTAGCTAATAAATTTCGTTATCTTTCTACGCTTGCCAAGCCATCAAAAACGGTATATAATGTAATGCACCAATATTTAAATAATTGAAATTGCCAACCTTTATATTATTAATAAAACCAATGAAAACATCAAAACAGGATTGACTTACATATGTTAACAAAAGACAACGGAAAGTGGAAAAATACATCTTTGCAAAAGTTTTCACTGAAATTCGCTATCTGTAAAATGCAAAACACACGTCCTTCTTTACTCTTGCATATTATTAGTGGTAGTAGTAGTAGTAATATTATTATTATTATTATTACTATCGGTATTATTAATTATAATTATTATTATTAGTAGTAGTTTTATTGTTATTGTTATTATTATTATTATTATTATTATTATTATTATTATTATTATTATTATTATTATTATTATTATTATTATTATTATTATTATTATATATATATTATGGCGACATGATGTATTATTATTATTATTATTATTATTATTATTATTATTATTATTATTATTATTATTACTATCGTTATTGCTATGATTATGATTATGATTATAATTATGATTATTATTATTATTACTGTTATTATTATATTATTAAGTTTTAATACCTTAATAGAGATGCATTTAGTACATAATTATATTTTCACTATTCATTAATAAAATAATAAAATTGCATTCAAAATAATATTACATTTGCAAATTGAAATTTAAGAAATAAGGGGTGGGCTGGTAAGCAATATTATCAGTCTGACCTCTTCAATAAAGATACGCTAAAACAATAATAACAAAACGTTATTTCAAAAAAACTATGATGAAAAAGGGGTTCAATCTTCGATATGCAGTATTTCCAAAGCCAAACAATTTAATGTCTAACATTGTTGCTTGCATGTTTTTCAAAGAAAAATGTTTTAAAATAACATTAATACATTGTACAGTAACTTTGTAATCAAAACCCGATTTATTGTGGTAGGGAATCGAGCTTGGGCGAGCATAAGTTTGAGTTCTGTTACTGGCATTAGATGCGGACACTCACTTGTCTATGCTAAATGTTTATTGACTACGAAATGTCTTCCGTAACAACAAAAATAGCAAAAATACATTAAATTAATATCGTAAGTATACACAATATAAAATAAAAACTTTTTTAAACACTATCAAACTATACTATTAATTAAATACAGTTATTATTATTGTTATTAATGGGTTCAAGAGTCAGATTTATTTGACAATAAATCCACTCGGTTTTTGTCAATCGGGAACACTGTCCAGCTGTTTCACATCTTTGTTTAAAATCGTCAGCGGCGCTCACGTTTCAAGTCTTGCACAACCTTCTCTGGCATCAGACCACTGAACTATGGGTAGTGCAACCGATTCTAAAATGCATTATTTCTAATGATTTATTTTCCAAATTTGTTTGGGTAAATGATAGAACCAACCATGGCAAAAAAGGAACCAATGAGTTGGGGATGGAAAAGTTTCGAAATGTGTGACCAAATTTACACGATGACACAATACAAGTCGTGTGGTACTAGGTATCAAAAGAAGATTATTTGACCTTAAAAATGACAAAACCAACCACGAAAAAAACAATTTAAAAAAATCCCATTTGTCAGCCTTTATGAGAAGGTGTGAGTCACAGGTATGTTGTAGAAACAGCGCTCGAATTCGGACCTCGGTGGACATGGGTTCGAATCTCATCGCCGACACTAAAACGCGGACCCACGTTTAGCTTCGCTAATTGTCCACTGCTGAAAGATGCGTTTCTCGTGCAAACATTCAAAGTAGCAAACATTTTTTTTTAATGTTAGATCATGTTTTCTTTCGGTTTTTATTATACTGTTCACCTTTCATTTTTCCTGACTTAGGAAAACAAAATTTTGCTACAATTAAAAGACGTACAACTTTTATTTCTTCAACTTCGGCAATGAAATACAGTAATCATCCAAATGAACTATTTGACAGACATTTCAAATCATACTTCCAATTTATAAAACGTTTGGAAGACAGCACTACTCAACCTTTGCATGAACTACTAAAATAGCAAAGCCTTCTGGGAAAACAAGACAATCTTACATACCGTTATTTACTAACTCCGATCAATATCTGAATGACCTTGTTATTAACCTATCAAAATGATTAATACGTCCAATTACTATTAATTGTTTTCTAATTTGTACTTTTCGTTTTTAATGTTTCGTTTTATGGCACTAATTAAATGTTATGTCTATATATATATATATATATATATATATATATATATATATATATATATATATCATGAATTTACTTCTATTGATGTATTAAAGCTTATATAAATAAAAACTGTTTTTAAACACTGGAATGTTAATGATCCTGGGGGATCTGAATAATAATAATTATTTATGGTTATTGGCTTAGATACTTCAGTAGAAGTAGCTTTCAGTACACAAAAAATATACAATTATAAAAATACAATACAATTAGCAGTGTGTGTAACATCAGTCCAAAAATAAATAAATAAATAAGTAAAGTAAGATTAAAATACATAGGCTAAAAGAAGAAAAACTTAAAATGAACGTATATTTAAAAGTCATGTTCAATATGATATGCGTAAACAGGTATGGTATTATTTAGGGGACACTATGGTTAATAGTGTGCAAATATGTCAGTATACATGAAATGCGAATAAAGTCTCAAATTCCACTGATGATGATATTCCTGACTGTTCCTCCTCCATGTGGTGCATCTTGGACTAGGTGCCAACAGACATCTAGACTAATAACAACAGACACCGACTGCACAGTGGTATAAATGGGTTTACTGGATCTCACTCAGTAAATGAGTAGCATGTCTCCAAGATGTTGGGGTGTTATTTAAGTACAGCTGATTGTATCATATGTAGCCGGTTGCTTAGATCCGTCAATCGGCGTCATCCCTAAAATAGATCGCCTCAATTCCTGTGAACACTGGCGTCGTTGCAAAGGAATCTGTCTTCTACGCCAAGAAACTTCATTTATCCCTTCAAGTTCAATTTACATCCAACAAACTTTTCGTATAGGAATTCGAGAAGCTATTCAAACTTGGAATGAATGAAGAGCTGGTTCTGTCACCAATTTATGCTATGTTATGTTTTTTAAACACTATACTAAATTGCATTATTAATTGGTTTTCAAGAGTGAATTATTGTAATTGTCACATTCACTTGAATAATAAATCCACTTGGTTTCAGTCAATCAGGGAGCACTATACAGCTGTTTCATCTTTATTTGCAATCATTAGCAGTGCATACAAGTTTCTCCTCACTACTATTATTACGAACTTGAACCCACGGCTTACCTGGTGTCAGGTCAATGCTTTATCCACTAAACTGCGGGTACTTAAAGTTAATCCACCTATCAAATACTGCTACGTTACTACCGCCAACAAGCAAGTGAATGATTCTACAATTACATGCCGGAACAGCGTTCGGTTTCTGACCCGGTGGGCATCGGGGTTCGGAATCCCACCACCGGGCCCACTAAAATGCGGGCCCACGTTCGGTTTCGCTAAACAATGTCCACTACTGAAAAATGTTTTTAGTAAAACAATCAAAGTAATAAACACAAAAAAAATTAACTAAAGGATTGTTTTATTTACCAAATAGGTTTTGAATTATTGATTGCAATCAATGTGATTGTAAGCAGTTGGCTCAGGTGGTTCGGTATATTATGATGATTGGGGGGAGGGGGAGGTAATTGGTCTCATGCAATTTTATTTTCAGTAAAATACATATTGCAGATGAGGAAACCGAATAGGAAAATAAACACACTATTATTGTTACTTGAATTCTTACATGTATATTTTTAAAAGACACATTTTATTTACAAAACTACATAGATAGACCGGGCTGACTCGAACCTGGTGGACATTGGGGTTTGAATCCCAACGTTGGTCCACTAAATATGGGCCCACGTTCGGCCTGGATGAAATGTCTACTGTTAAAAATTCGTTTCGCGTCAAATAGATCATTCAAATTAATATTAACTGTATTAAATGCCTAATCTGTCAAAAAATGTCGGCAACTTAACGGTCAAACAACATAAACCCAATTTTCTATTGATTTTATGTTTATTATTTTACATGTTTTACAAAAAATTTAATATTATTTTTTATTATTTTATGTTTGCTACTTTGAATGTTTTGACGAGAAACATCTTTCAGCTGTGGACATTTGAGCGAGGCCAAAGATAAGCCTGCATTTAGTGCAAGTGGTGTACCGCTAAACCATTCCGGCATCGTGTACGATGTATAAACATAATTCATCTATAACTTTAAAATGTAAGTACAGATTAATGTTTAAAGAAACAGGCTATATTTACCAGTTCCAACGAAAAATTTGGACAGACATTGTAGCATGCGAACTCAGTCCTTTTTATTTATGCTAAGCCTCGTCCAAATGAATTATTTAAATGGGCATCCGTTTGTTTACCCTACAGCCAACAGAGATCATTGGAGGGGCTTAACTCTGGGATGTAATTAACATTTAATGTCAGCACACCTGCAAGCGTCGTTCTTTAAGTACACACTACAAAAGTTAACGTTTTTGCAGACGTTTTGGTTTTTGGACTACCCTGCATAATAACTGGTGGAGATGTTTATCCCCAATGATGATGATGTTGATGATGATTTACCAGTAATTTAACCATGACAAAAAAATAACGTTTTTTTTACAAATAACATGAGAAATTTTTTAAAAACGTATTAAAAACCAAATATTTTTTAAAATAATTTCTAATACGGTTGAGTGTAAAAACCCAATAAAATTCAGTCTTTGATATGCAATCACGTTGCTATTTAACACATTTTAATTCATTCATTAATTGTATCGGTCCACAAGCAAATGGATTAACTCGAACCCGGATGGCCATGGGGATCTGAATGCAAGCCCACGTTTGGCCCGATGAAATGTCCTACAAATCAGGAAGTATAAACTCGGGCCAATATGATCACTATCTCCCCGCCCACCAATATGATCACTATTTATTGATTCATTGGACGGAGCCTATTCGAAGCGATATGGAGCGTCACGTGAATCGAACAAATAAAAATAGAACACTCACAAGTTTACATTTTGGCTTGTTTGTGCTCAGTCGATAGACGAGAAAACTGACAACAATTACCATCTGATCGATACGGCTTGCGTTGTCGGGAAAACGAACGGCGTTCTTGGTCCAACCATCCGTCATCGTTGACGCCAAATTGATTTTAAAATTTGGTGAATAGTGTATCAATAGCATCCAATGTAATGAATCCCTGAACGGTCGATTGAAGAAAACAGTATCGTACAACTCTGTGACTAGTCTAGAGCCCGCGTTTAGTACGGACAATGGAATCTTATTGTTTCAAAGCCCTATCTATCGCTTTGAACCGGTGCATTGAATGTCAGCACACCTCACGTGTCGTTACAAAAGTTGACGTTTTTGCAGACGTTTTGGATTTTTTGGACTACCCTGGGTGATAATAATCGGTGAGGGATGTTTATCCCCGATGATGATGATGTTAGCCAAGTTTTCTATGGCCTACCCCAACCTTTCTTCAATACCTTTAATTGTTCATTCCAAAACTATTCTTGCTGGTCTTTCAGGCGGTTTTTTATCACCTAGGGAAGTCCAAACTAATATGTATCTGTACAGAAACAATAAGAGGACGCCACTGCGGGGTAAACAACGGCAAAGAAGTGATCACACGTCCCAAATGACAGAATTAAATAGAAGTCGAAAGGAAGTTCCTAATCTTCGATTAAACAATGAAAATTACTTAAGTCAAATTCTACGTTTACCGCCCTACCCCTCACGAAAGACCAGCAAAAACGGTTTTAGAATAGACAATTGAAAATTGTAAAAAGGTTGTCGTAGACTATAGAAAAACTCGCTTTTTAACTCGTGGGATGCAATAACATTTAATGTCAGCACACCTCACGTGTCGTTCATTAAGTATACGTTACAAAAGTTGACGGTTTTGCAAACGTTTTGGTTTTTGGACTACCCTGGGTGATGGGGAATGTTTAACCCCTAGGTTTCAATGTGCGGATATAAACAGATTCGAGGATTTTCAACAACCCACTGATAAATACAACTTGAACCGTACGAAGAGAGGCTATTGAACCTGACAGTATGCAAGGACCTGTATGGGTAAAGTCATAGTGAAAAGGTTCTATCACTTGCTAAACCGGTAGTAACGTAGCAGCATTTGAGGACACTGAGCAATTAGAATTGATCAGATTCACTATAAATAATAAATTTACAGGTGGAAGGTCATCCACCCGTAGCTCAGTGGTTTAAGGCACTGGCCTGACACCAGGAGGGTGTGTGTTCGAGTTTATGTGTGTGTAAAACTTGAAAGGTTTGCACTGCTGATGATTCCAAATGGAAGAATGAAACAGCTGTACAGTGCTCCTAGTTGACTTAAAAACCCATAAAATAAATAATTTATTATTTAAGTGAATCTGGCAATACTAATATAACACTTCTACTACTACTTTTTTATATTGATGGTAAAAATGCATTTTACGCTGAATGAGTGAGATATTAAAGCTTAATAATAATAATAATAATAATAATAAATAATCCCTTAAAAGCCCATTGATATAATGGATTCGATATTTAATATATATATATATATATATATATATACTGAAATTTTGTATATTTGTGACTGACGAGAATATACAAAATGAATTCATCTCGCAGTTTACGTCTTCTTATAGTGTTATTTGGTTTTGATTAACTCTTCTATAAGAATCGTGATTTCACTTTTTTTGTTCCTTATAAGAATGCTACTGTTCTGTTGTTTTCGTAAAGCCAAAACAAATGACTCCCCCCCCCTTTTTCCCAACCAACAGGCTGTGGGAGTAAACATATTTTCTACTTTTAATTAAGTGTACCTTTCATTTTTTTGTTATTTTTCAATAATAATAATTATTGTTATTATTATTAATAATTTATGTTTACTACGTCGAATGATTTAACGGGAAACGCATCTTTCAGCACTGGACATTTTAGCCATGCCGAACGTGGGCCCGCATCTAGTGCCAGAAGTGAAATTCGAACCTATGCTCACCGACGCCCAAATCAATCAAGCAAAATACTAGACCACCCCGGCACTGAAGTATTTCAAATAAACATTATCACTGATCATATATACATATCATATACAAAACCCTTTTGCTTTAGAGATAAGTATGGGGCACAAGACAACAATTACAGCAAAACAACAACAACGACAAAGTCTCGTTGGCATTGAAGATTCTGCGCAATCGAAGATTGAGCTTCCCTTTCGCCTTCACCAACCCTGTCATCTGTGTACTTGTCATCCAAATACGTGCGATCACTTTCCTTGCCGTTGGCTGCCGGAATAGCATCCTCTTGTATTGGTTCCGTAGCAGTAGAAATTTTTTTAAAGAAGCCAGTTTGCTAACCTTGCGTGCTCAAACCCTCCTCCTCTATCTAAACTTGTGACTGACTAAATTAAATCATTTCTTATCCAAACTACCAAAAATACTTTCAGCTAAAAAGATACTAAATTATGATTGTCATGTTTTAAAAACACAACACATTAAACAAGCAGTTGAGTTGAAAGATCACTAGAAATGAATTGCACAAAATGCAAACTTTTAAATATATGTCCCTTGCCGACAAACATATAAAAAATGGGTTTTGCTGTCTTCTATTGAACGCAACCAAGTAAAATATTTCAACCACTAACATAATAACAAAGATTGCCCATTCATCCTGTCAGAATAGCTATATAAGCCCATCCATTAAAGAAGACTGTGTGGTTAAAGAGTGATTTGGACGGACAGTCTCCCCCCACGTCCAAATGAATTACTTAATTGGGCGTCCATTTATTTACCGTATGCAATTAGTAGAGATCACTGGAGGTGTTTAATTCGGGATTCAATTAACATTTAAAGTCAGCATAACTCAAGTGCCGTTCATTAAGTGCACATTGCTAAAGTTGATACTTTTTCAATTTTGACTACTCTGGCCAATAATAACCGGTGAAGAATGTTTATTCCTGATGATAATGATGATAATAATAATAAACAATAAAAATGAAATTGAAATTGAAAACATTGACAATCCAATACTTACGTTATATCCAACTGATAATTTACAATAAATGTCAATGAATATGTTTCGTATTTCGTCAACATCCCATTTAAATAAACAATCTTTGTAAAAAGAAAATATGAAATGGCTAAATTAATGTTTAAAATATTGCTACATATCGGCTTTTTTTAATGTTTGGAAAAAATTATATTAACTATACACATATAAAAAATACATGCCTAAAACAATTGAATGCACAGAATTCGTTATTGCATCATTGTTTGAAAATATGTTGCATTGTTGATCGTACTTTATTTCACTGCGATTTAAATAACTGCAAGTTAAAAAATAAATTATTAATTAATCAATTAATTATGAATAAATGTTATATTTAATGGAATATACCAAAAATAATTTTTCTTTAGTTTAAATTTTTAAAATCAACCACAAAATTTAAATGTTTGCTAAATATAAACATATAAAAAGATGTATTTTATGTATTTCATATATATAGGATGTTAATAATCCTGAGAATTTAATTAATGCTATATTTCTAATGACGATAATATTCCTGAGTCTTCTCTTTAATTTGCATCAAAAAACGTTTTCGTATAGGAATTCAAGAAGCTATTCAAACTTTGAATTAATGAAGAGGTGGTTTGGTCACCAACTTATGTTATGTTTATATATAAAATTAAACGTTTTTCGTACAATATCAATATTTTTACAAACAACTTAATAAAGTTTAATTCAATGTCTAAATTACTTACAAAAATAACTTTTTATCTAATGGACATTGAGGGTTTTGAAACTCAAATTTATGCCCGACCCGGTTTTGAGTTTATCTGTTTGGCCATATATATATATTCCCAAAACGTGTTTTTTAACCCAAACGTTTTTTGAAAAACAAGATATTAAATTATACAGATAACACTATATTAGTTACAAATTCACTAAAACCGTTAACAATAGAGTTAATCACAATACATATTTTATATATAACTAAAACTTAACACAAATAAAACAGTGATATTTTTTTTAAATAATTCTTTTTAAGAATTAAAATTATAAACATTTCTATCAACTAAGTAAAAAAAACAATATCTCTAATTAGTTATCAATTCAACATTAAAGTAATGTAGTTTTAAAATTTAACCTTTTTGTTTAATCAATTTAAAACAAAAAAAGCAATTTCAATAAGAAAAATACAAAAATTTTAATTTTTAATTAAACCCATCATTTTACATAAGGCGAATACGTGAAACTTGTAGTGTCATACTCATTACGTCATAAAAATTGAGCATTCCTAAATGATCAAACAATTAAAAAAATGTTTCAAAGTTTAAGACCTTTTAACAAAACCTCCATTGTTTTGATCACATTTGCTTTGGATCAACTGACCACCTGGCATAGAAACATTGTGATAAAAACCAAAAAAAATCGGTCTCATTTAATAAAAACGTAGAATACATTTTGCACTTTTTTATTTACAAAAATAATAAAAACATTAAAAGCTTATTATCTTAACCACAATTTTCATAGTAAAAACGCTTATTTGTAATGTAAGGTTAAGTCAAAATGTTCAAGACCTAAAACCACAACTGTAACCTTTACTTTAAACATTAATAATTTTATAAACAATATAACTTACGATATTTTCCACGTACTCCACTGACCTTGTATATCGTATATATTTTCTATCAAAACTGATATGCTTGCAAGTAATTTTACAGTTTCATCAGTTAGTGTCGTATAAGTGTGAATCTATAAATGTAACTTTTAAAAATGTCTTACTTTTCTTAAAATGTTTTCTAATAATTTCAATATTATATTATCTTTAAAAAATAAATTAATAACGTCTTTATCACTAAAATAATTGTTTTTAAACTAATTTTGGACAACTAACCATTTGATCAAACATAAAAATTGCAAAATTAGTGAAACATTTTCGATATTGTCAATATTTTCTTCAAAGGTAAATAACAAATGTTCAATACAATTAGAAGGTAATTGATCAATTCTTTAAATAATAAATATAAAGTAATTAAACCTATATAGTATTTCGTTTGTTAAAAATAAAACTAATCAACTATATTTTTATTTTATTATAAATTAAATTTATTTGAAATAATTAAATAAAGCTGCTTATTATTAAAAATATTAATAAATAATTTATTTAAAATCAAATTATTCAATGTTGCAATTGTGTAGACAAAAATAATAATTTTAAATATTTTTTACAAAAATTAAGAATCATTACATTGGTTTTCTAAATTATTAAATTCATTGTAAACATAAAAATTATAAAATATTTTCAAATTAATTCAATTTTTTAATTTAACGATTTATTAAAAAATTAAATTAACTGTTAAAAACGTTTTTTAAACATTAGTAGATATTTTTACTAGCAGACACAAACGAATAAATTAATGCTATATTCAAAATTTTGACTTTGTTACAATGATGTAAAAAAATTTATTACATTAAAATTTTTAAATAAATTAAAACTATTATATAACAATCAAAATAAGGTTAAAACATACTCAACTAAATTAATAGGCTGGTCCAAATTATAAAACAAATCACTAAATATTTTAAGAGATTCGAAACATTTCTAAAATAATAATTATTGATGCATACCTTTTCTTTAAATTTTTCCCAATTTATAATTTTTTCTATATCTCCCATTACAGATTATTTTAAAATAATCAACGAGCTAAAATAAATAAATTGTAAAAATATCAAGGTCAATAATAAATAAATTTTTCACAGCAAAACAAAGTAATTTTAGTTTTAGAAAATATTGTTAATAAAATGTTTAAAAAATGTTTAAAAGTTTAAAATTTATAATTAATTTTTTTAAATGCATATAGGTTTTATTAACATATAATATTTATTTTAATTTAAAAAATAATTTATTAATATATTTTTAAGTTGAGTATGAAAAAAACGTCTAAATTTAACCGATAAATTTTCTTTAATAAAAAATTTTAATTTAATTATTTAAAACTTTTAGTAAATATTTTAGATATGTATTTTTATTTAATCGTAGAACAATGCTTATATTTTCTAATGAAATACCAGTACATAACATTTGTTTGCAGTTTTTTTATTTTAATTAAATTAATATAAATACAAGTTAACTTTACAGGTTACAAGTTGGTTTACCAGTTAAGTAGGAATCGAACTCCTTTCGATTCCCTATTTAAATGTTATCAACATTATCAAATGTAAGAGAAAACGATAGTAATATAACATTTTAGGTTAGAGATAATTAAAGAAAATAAGATAATAATGAATTATACTATTGCACTAAATGGATAGGTATCTTATATATGTGTGTTTAATAACAGGTAAGTAAACGTAAAACCATTAATTTAGTTTTGTAAAAAAACTCGTTTTTGCTTAAGAAACAACATTTAAAATTATTTTTGATTATAATAATTTTCTACAAATAATGCCAGGATTACTAGTGACCAAATCGCTAAAATTGAAAATAGAGGAACATGTCTGACAACTACCACCACGCTATTTACTAAATGTCTACTTACTGAAATCTAAATCTCATTAAACATTTAAGCATTCAGGATTCAGGATTTTTCACAAGTTGAGTAGGCCAAAAAGCCTTTTAGTACTCGGTTCTCAAATTGTCTCAAATTTTTAGGGGTGAAAATGAAATGGATGATGAGGTAAAGGGGGATTAGTCACAGAAAAAATATTTGAAATCAAGGTAGATGGTGGAAGTTAACAATTATAGAAAACGAGCAAAAATTATAAATATGCAAAAATAATAATAAAACAAGTTACGTATTACAATGCAAAAACTGCAATAATCTTCAAAAAAGAAGAAAAGGGAAAAGGATGAATAACGCTCCAACGGACGTGTAGCGTGACGCGCGCCTCACCTCGCGAGTCAAATTACAAAATCTTTTAATTACTACACTAGTTTAAGTTTAAATAATATTTTTTTATTTAAAGCATGTTTTAATTTAAGTTTTATGTAAATATAATTATTAAATGAATTAAAAAACAAATAATTTAAACACATTTATTAATTTTAAAAATAACTTTGTTTAATTACTGTTACTGTAATCCATTTACATTTAAGATTGTACGTGAGTTGAGTAAACTAAAATGCCTTTTAATATCTAGTTCTCAAATTGTCTCAATTTTTTAAGAAGGAAAATGAAATGGATAATGAGGTAAATAAGGATTAATCCTAAAAAAAATATTGAAATTAGTACAAAATCAAGATAAATAGTGGAAATTAACAATTATAAAAAAGAGCAAAAATTATAAATATAGAAAAATAATAATAATAAAGTTACGTTTTACAGTGCAAAGACACTGCAATAATTTTCAAAGAAGAAAAAAAGAGAAAAGAATTAATAACGCTCCAATGGACATGTAGCGTGACGATCGCCTTTTCTAGCGCATTGTTGTTTATTTAAATGTAAACTCAATATTTAAGATAACAGCATTTTAGCACATTTTATTTTTAGAATTTAAGATTGTGTAATTTTTATTATTATAAATATATTTTACATTTGAATACAAAAATTAAATATTAAATAAAAATTAAATATTAAACAAAAATTTATTGTGAACAATATACCGTAGGCTGTTAGATCTCACTGAGATGTTAGCCTTCATTTTCTTTGATTTAAATTGATACGAATAATTATCAGCACTCTAGCTAATTTTAATCAAAAAACCTCTTTTGTAATCTAAATTATCGTTCTGCAATTTATTATTACAAAATAATTCGAAATTACATACCAATACTGTTTACCAACAAGAAAAACAGGACACAATATAATCACAGAACCACAGTCGCATCAGCAACAAACGTGGTAAATTTAAATACAAAAAGACTTCAAAAGTTTAAATAAAATCAGTTGTTTACAATGTACAATAATATAAAAATTGTAATCAAAATAAAAATTAATAATCATTTTAATCATTTCATTCCAACAGTAACAAAAGCAAATATGCTTTTACTATAAACTTCAATTATAATCAAAAGTAATAAATTAATTTAACAATTTAACAATAAACATACTTCTCGACAAGTAGCTATTTTTTATTAATGTTTACTACTTTAAATATTTTACGGAAAACATCTTTCAACAGTGCACATTTTAAAAAAGTCAAACGTAAACCCGCAGTTAGTAGACATACCCAGGTCTAAGTCGAGCGCTGTACCTTAGACAACCTACTCAGTTACGGATTAATCAACTATTTAAAGTCGGTAGCATACTGGGACTAAAATAAGTTCTGTCAAAATTAACATCGACCTTGATTGACTTTCCTCACATCACTTAAACATATTAAGCACATCAACATTTTACTGAAATAACCCTTAAACATTACTTTAGCAATACTAATAATTAAAACAATAAAAATAATTATTTTGTGTATAATAGCATTACCAAATTATCGCTTTGACAAAAACTCAACAATTTATACATTTTGACAAAGTAATAACGCTAAAAATAAATTAGATTATAAAATATATGCACATATAAATAATGGACATCACCAATTTTACAAGTTTAGTAGTTTAAAGGATAACCATGGTTTATTGTTCAACTTCAGAAACAAACTGAACAGTTTTCATACATTTTTTCAGATTCCAAACGTTTTTTTTTTGTATGTTGTGCTGCTACAAGAACTTTTTTAATTTGACTGATTTCATTTAATTGCAGATAAGTGAATATGAAAAATGAGTTAATTCTTCTTTTTGTATTCGTTTAATAGATTTCATTCCGATTCTTTTCAATTTGATTATAACTAAGTCATTTCGTTTACTAGTTAATGGTGCAGATCGTTCCAGCTGTACTTAGACGTGTATAATCCTTTAAAACTCTGTATAGAATTCCTCAACTATTTACACTCATTGTAATCAATTGCTGTAAGTGATCAAAATGATGCCCAGGTCGATAAAATTAAAATTTTATTATTTTTATTACATACATGTAATGGCAATGGTTGTTTTAGAATAAAAATTGCGTTGTATTAATTTCCATAACATTTATGCCTTTTTTCAATTATCCTTGTACAAAGGCAATCGATACTTGAAAGAGGTGTTTCAATTTAAATAATTCTTTTATTATTGCTTAAATATATTTAAAAATGTATCCATTATTTCCACTACTTAAATGTTAATTTAACTAAGTAGCACCCACTTGACTTAAACATGATCACCATTGGGGATAATCACATCACTAACCAAAAGAATGAACGAGTAATTAGCTAATTTATGGGCTTATAAAAAGGAACAACTCCGTCTAGAGAAGATCAGAAATGACCCGATCTAGCCAGTCCCAAGTCAAGGAGGAGGGTTTCTGTTAGGAAGGACATCCGGCAAATGGTAAAGTCTTAGTAAAAGGGTTCTTTCACTTGATCAAAATGATGCCAAGGTTAAAGGGTAAAATTAAAAAATTTTACAGGTCGATAAAACAAATATCGGGGTTCAGTATTTAAAATTTTTCTTTAATCTTTTCACACCATGATTAATGTTAAATTTTTATATACATACATTTTACAATTAATTAATTTGCTATAAATTAAATGTACGCAGTAACGTGTACTAAGTCATGTAAATAATTTTTTTTTAATTATTATTGCGTAATCGTTTTATATAATTAACTTTATACGTATATAATTTTTCATTTTAACAATTACCATTTACTTATTTGAATGCTATTTATCCAAAAGTATACTTAAATATTAACAATTATAAAAAACTCAAAACAATTAATTTCGAGTATTGATAGCCCATATTATTTTAGCATAATTTCTTTGTTCAAAACAAACATCCCTCAATTAAAAAAAATTGATAAGTCCCATTTTAGATCCTGTAAGTGTTTTATTTATCACGGTTATCAATTACACAAACTCAATGCTTTCAATTTGAGTATACGCTGATTACGTAAAATGCCGGTTGCAAAATTATTACTATTAATTAAACGGTTGTTAACTAATTTTAATATCTTTTCTTTCATATATCAACAAATACAACATTTTTACGAATCCTGTGAAATCTTACAATATTTTATTCATAAAATCAAAACCTGATTTGTATGATTAGCAAACATTCAATTAAAAAACAGACAACTTATTCCCAAACGTAAAATGAATATATTTTCACAAATAAATCGAGATTCAAATTTGCGTAACAAAACAAAATTTATTATATGCGCACACACACACACACGCAAAAAGAAAAAGTTCATTAGTTTTAGCTTGATAATAAAAAAACATGTGCGTTACCAAGAAATGAGCTTCACATAATAATGGATAGTCCAAAACAATCAAGCTTATTAAAAAAACAAGTCTCCAGTAAAACTGTTACGTAAGTTTATAACAATGAACCCATATATGTGTATATATATATATATACCAATTCTTAGAAAACACCGCCAAAACATTAAAACACCATTCATTCATATAAGCAATTCTTATTCGATATAAATGTATTCACACCAAATAATGTTGCAAAATTACATAGAAGAATATTACTCCTAATTGCCATGGAAAAAAATAATAAATACATGTAATCCAGTTGTGAACTAAGCCCAAAAATGTGTCAAAATAGTTTTCGATGCAAAACACGTGCACCTTCACTTTCGTATTCGCGTTTCGATATCCACATACGCTTGAACGTGTCTAGCGAAGCCAAAATTGATCCGCCAATCCACGTCGAGTAGAGGCGCTCCTGTGGAGCTGTAATTCGCAAATAGACGTCTTTGGGAGCAAGACATTTGAGTTCCAAAACGAGACGATCACCGAAGCCTGTCACAAAAATGCAATTATTATTATTATTATTATTACTATTAAGCTTTAATATCTCACTAGAGATACATTCAGCATAAAATACATTTTTACCATTAATATTTTAAAAAAGTAGTAGTACAAATAATGGGATCAAAATGAAATAGAATGTCATATGTTAATGAATATAAATATAGTCTATATAGTATGCATGTGATTTTTTTTTAATATTCAAAATTGCTATCGGTGTCACCCTGAGTATTATCGCCAAGTAGCCCTATTTAGGGACAGCGCTGCTTGCTCCACTCGGAGAGGGGCCTAGAAAAAGTGGTTTAAAAATTGCTCGTCTTCTCACCAGGATGGCTGGCCGCGGCTAACTGGTCCATATACTCAAGGTCGAAACTATCTCAAAAATCATTTAAAGGCCGTGGTCAACAGGGTAGATACTGATGACCAAATTCAAAAAAACACCATTCTCAAAGCTCAAACAAGGCAGAATGTGACTCGCGACGCTACTGCCTGCTCTGTAAATATTACTTGCGATAATGCACCGGTTAAAATTATGCACCACGTTTAAATAGCTTCTCGAATTCCGATAAGAAAAGGTTTTAGGATAAACTTGGAGGGATAAATGAAGCTTTTTGGCCAAAGTACCGCTTCCTTGCGGTAACGCCAATGTTCACAGGAATTGATGAGGGTTGATACAGGTAGACGGATACCTCTTAAGTATCACTGAAAGCCCAGATATATCGCTGTGCACTCGGTCCTTGTTGTTAATAGTCTACATGCCTATAGACACCTATTACATAATGTACCACGTGAAGGCGGAATTGTCAGGAACATCGCCACCATTGGAAATTTTTTTTTAATTGCTACTTTGAATGTTTGCACGAGAAACATCTTTCAGCAGTGGACATTTTAGCGAAGCCAGACGTGGGCGCTGTACCGCTAGACCAACCCGGAAATTGAAACTTCATAAGCATCTTCAGAATCATTAGCATCCCAAAACAACTATATGATCAATATTTTGCAAATTGAAACACTAATAAACCTGAAGATTTGAATAAAAAG
Source organism: Cardicola forsteri (assembly GCA_025895645.1). Lineage (NCBI taxonomy): Eukaryota > Metazoa > Platyhelminthes > Trematoda > Strigeidida > Aporocotylidae > Cardicola > Cardicola forsteri. The sequence goes on along the minus strand of JAKXYG010001160.1, from coordinate 309,253 downwards.
TTTCAATTTCCAATAATGGTGATATTCCCGACTGTCACAACCAAGTGTACAGCAGTATAACTAGACCTCCGCTTCGGTAATTGGGTGCAAACTTCGATGGCTTAGTAAGCGTAACAAGTGCAGAAGGACAACAAAGTTTCTTGACTGATAGACGGCATCCTTGTGACGTCGCCACTGTTCGCAACGATTGACGAGGCCGCCTGATTTTTCGTAATGGTTATCTCCCTTGGCCCAAGGGCTACATATGGTATACGTATACCTTTCAGATACCTTTTAAGTATCCTGAATGTATGCTTTCATTCAACCCAGTTATACTGCTGCGTACTCGGTCTAGATGCCTAGGGGAACCTAGTCCAGAATGCACCAGGTGGAAAAGGAACAGTTAGGAATATCACCATCATTGGAAATTGAGACTTTATGAGCATTACTCATATCCTCCACTTGTGCGAATGAATAACTTCAATTTTATGCGCAAATTATACTAATCCTCAACCCAATATTGAATTATATGTTCTTCAACCAAAAATTAGAAATCATTGATTGATTCATTGATTAAGCCCTAAATTAAGGCAATTTTTTTAAATGTTGAACTTTAAAATTGTTTATTCACCAATGAATTTCCCACACTGACTGCTGTTCATTCATAGTGCTGAAAAACTAAAAAACGACACATACATGATTTTATTTTTTCAATAATTGCATCTAGTTGTCATTTCTTTGATATTATTTAATATTCAAAAACTCCAGAGAGATAACCTAGTGTTCTAGCACCCAACTTTGTCAATCAGATATGAAACTGGCTAAGATACTAATGATCCACAAGGATTTGAGTCAATGCTTATACCAAGTCTCCATTTCCAATAATGGTGATATACCTGACTGTTCCTTTTCCACCTGGTGCATCCTGGACTAGATGCCTCTAGGCATGTAGACTAATAACAGCAGGGTCTGAATGGACAGCGGTATAGCTGAGTTTCCGCTTTGGCAGATGACTGAGAGTATACACTTAGGGTGCTTAAAAGGTGTACGCATACCAATAGTGTAATTGTATGCAAACATGTTGAAAAAAAATCAATTACATGGAAAATCGATACACAAAATAATTTCTAATACCCACCCACCTTCTACCAAGAAAAAATGAAGCAAGACAACAAACATTTGGATGAGAGAAAAGTATTAAAATATGGTAAGTACTCACAGTGAACTTTCGTACACTATTGCATTCAATTGCATTGACAAACAATCGTATGTGTTCAATACAGACATACTGTGAAAACGATTGCTTGTTCGTTTTCTCTAGTTGCTCACATACGATCGCCTCATCGCTAGTCCAATATTCCCACAGTACAATAAATATGTCAACCATTTCCAACTATTTATAGCTCACTCAGCATTAATTGACCCCATGTATTTCTAGCACAATAAGAGAAAGACGACTAAAATGGATTGGCCATGTTTTACCACTCATCCTTTGGACGTACAATGTAGCACGCGAACTCAGTCATTTTATTTATACTAAGGCCCCCACCGTCCAAATGAATTACTTCATTCGGGTTGCCACTGCAGTAAATAAAAACCAATGAAAGAGTCTAATTTAGGATTCAATTAACATTTAAAATCAGCATACCTCAAGTGTCGTTCATTAAGTGCACGTTGCAAAAATTGATGTTTTGAAAACTTTTGGATTAGCCTGGACAATAATCACCGATGGGGGATGTTTATCCCCAATAATGGATGCTAATAATCCTGAGCATTTGAGTAATGCTTATAAAGTTTCTATTAACAATTATGGTAATATTCCTAACTGTTCCTTCTCCACCTGGTGCATCCTGGACCGAGTGCACAGCGGTATAACTGGCCTTCCGCTACGGTGGGTGGGTGCAAACATATACCCACGGTACTTAAAAGGTAATCCTTAGTCCTTGGGCTAAGGGAGACAACTCTGATAATTGTTAATCACGATTTTAAATCCTGCTAACTGGGACGATTTTCACGCCACTTCGGTCGAAACCTTATCGTGATAACAATGGCAGAGTCGGTGGGCTAAAATGTTTCAACATGCGTCCAAAAACGGTGAACAGTGGAAGGGGATGATATGGCAACTTGGAACTAATCAAGCGGCGGCTTCACCACCAACTTTTGTTCTTATTATTCCGCGCCAATTGTCCCAACTTATTTTTTGCTCCTTCTTCTTTTACACACGAAAACATGAAGCAACAAAATATTAATTATATTTTCAATTTTAAAATCGAAATTTCCGCATATCAAATTGCGAACTTCTCTTTTTTCTAATTTTCACACTCATCCTGTCACTGCAAATGCAATGGGATGCCAATGATCCCGAGGATTTGAGTAACGCTTATAAAGTTTCAATCTCCAATAATGGAATATTCCTGATTGTTTATCCTTCATGTGGTGCATCTTGGAATATGTGCCCATAGGCATCTAAACTAATAACTTCACGGACCAGGTGCACCGCGGTATAACTGGGTTTTCACTGGACTCCCGCTCAGTGGATAAGTATTGAGGATTGAACAAAATAATACGCATCCATTACATATGGCTTTGAACAAATAAAAAAATTCTATAAAAATTCGGAATACTTACTTGCACATGAAAGCCAAAACTAATCAATACAAATATTCATGTGTCATACTTATCGAGAGTATTAACCAATCCCGAATCAAACAAAGGTGAAAGTGTTCAATAAAAATAAACTTGTTCATAAATCTGAAAGTTCTACTACAAATTATTAACCACATACCCTCAAAACCTTCCACTAAATGCGGGCTCACGTTCGGCTTACCTAAAATGTCCACCACTAAAACATGCATGTTTTCCGTCTCAAAACATTCAAATTGGTAAAAAAATAGCAATATCAATAAGCCATCTAAGGTGCAAATAGATGTACCGATGTGGTCTAGTGGAACGGCACTCGGGTGGGCATTAATTCAAGTGCCACTGTCGCCATGTAATATCAACAACTCGTCAAGGGCTTCGCTAAAATGTCCAATTGTGCTGAAAATCATGATACTCGTGAACCATTCAAACAAAAAGAACATTAATAATAATAATAATAATAACAATAATAATAATATAATGATAATCATAATAATAATAATAATGATAATAATAACATTAATAATAATAATAATAATAATAATAATAATAATAATAATCATAATCATAATAATAATAATCATAATCATAATAATAATAATAATAATAATAATAATAATAATAATAATAATAATAATAATAATAATAATAATAATAATAATAATAATAATAATAATAATAATAATAATAATAATAATAATTTGGACATCTCACAGTACAAAGTTGTGCCTTATAATGACTCATTCTATGTACAGCAATTTTGAATATTTTTTTTATTTAAAAATCAGATGCATACTATATAGACTATATTTATATTCATTAGCATATGACATTCTATTTCATTTTGATCCCATTATTTGTACTACTACTTTTTTTGTATTTTATGCTGAATGTATCTCTAGTGAGGTAATAATAATAATAATAATAATAATAATAATAATAGTAATAATAATAATAATAATAATAATAATAATAATAATAATAATAATAATAATAATAATAACAATAATAATAATAACAATAATAATAATAATAAGTCACAATAATAAATGTGCAAACCTTTGAACAAAGTAGAACCACCCGAAAGCACAATAATATTAATAATAATATAATACTAATAATATTAATAATAATATTATAATAATCATAATAATAATATAATAATAATCATAATCATAATCATAATAATAATAATAATAATATTAATAATAATAATAATAATAATAATAATAATAATAATAATAATAATAATAATAATAATAATAATAATAATAATAATAACATTAATCATAATAATCATAATCATAATCATAATAATAATAATAACAATCATAATAACAAATGTGCCAACCTTTGAACAAAGTAGAACCGCCCGAAAGCACAATGTTTTCGTACAGCACCCGTCGCAAATCCATATCCGACTTTTGAATTGCAAAAGCCAAAAGCTGGAATGACAAAAAATCGAAAACAAAACAGCATTCGTTATTGTTTTCATTAGGCCATTCAATTATATGTTGCTATGATTATTACTATTATCATTCTTTTATTGCAGTCAGCTTAAATACTTGAGTAGAAGTACATTGCGCATCACAGTATACCAAAAAATTGCACTTTGGCATAAGCGCAAAAAAAATCAGAAACCAATTGAAATTGAGACTATATAATAATTTATTCATAAATTTGGTTGGTGACCCAATCACCTGTCTATTATTTCTACATTTGTACAGCACATTAAATGATCGACTTCAATAGCTTCACAAGTGGATCCAATGTAGAAGAAGAATAAAGTTTCAGCGTTAATAGATGGTATCCTTGTGATGACGCCACTATTAGCCTTATTTTTTGCCACAATTACTTCCCCCACCCCAAGAGCTACATATGGTATATAGATATAACTTAAGATACCTTTTAAGGATTTGACTAATGCTTATAAAGTTTCAAATTCCTGACTGTTCCCCCACCATCCTAGACTAGGTGCCCTGGGCATCTAGACTAACAGCAAAGACCAAGTGCGCAGCTGCATAACTTTCACTGGACTCCAAATCTGAATGGATGCTGGCATACAGTCAGGGCACCTGAATAACATATCAAGGTACCATATGTAACCGGCTTGACGTGTGGATCCGTCAACCAGCGTCAACCTCCCTCCCCCATTCCTGTGAACACTGGCGTCGTCGTAAAGAAGCGCGGTCTTCTAGTCAAGAAACTTCATTTATTCCTCCCAAGTTCAATTCGTATCCGACATCCTCTTAGCACACGAAATCGGGATGCTAGGCGAACTTAGAACTAACGAACAGGTGGCTCTGCCACCAACGGTTATTGTTCCCATTGTTTTCCGCACTGTACACTTATGACTAATGATAAACACATGTGTGTGTACTGTTAGTGAAATATTTAGGTTCAATGTAAAAAAAAGTAAACCCAAGCAAATGATTGTGAAGATTTAAGCAAAGCTAATATATTTCCTAATTCCAATAATAGTAATATCCACTGGGATTCAAATTAACACAATCATCTACCGCACTCAAGAAGTATTTTAGTATATGCACATACCATTTGTAGTTATTAGGCTTAGATTGACAAGGCCTCCTGATTTTATGTCAAAGTTAACTCCCTTAGCCCAACACGTATACGTATAGCCTAAGATATCCTGGATGCATGCTTGTACTCAACCGCCAATTGGAGAAACCCAGTTGGCCCGGGAAGTCCAGGAGGCGCATAAAAACACAAACCAAACATTGTCCAATGGTTTTGTTACAAGCGTCTAGTTGACTTCCCCGTCAACACTGTACCTGATGAATTCCCAAATATTCTTGACCCATCAAGTCGGGTTTGAAAAGCAATTCGGGAGCACGGAATCGAGCCGAACCAATCTCGAGAGTAGAACCGTCCGGGAGGGGATACGAAGCCGTCGCTTCCATTGCCTCGACCTTGATTGGATTGAGACTGATGAAACAGGCGCGTTCCTGGTAATTCACACGTTTTGAAAAATAAATGCAAAATAATTTCAAATTTCAAATATGGATTGTTTCTATATTTGTGCAGCATATTAAACGATCGATTTCGACGACTTAATAAGCGTACCAAACGTGGAAGAATAACAAAGTTTCTTGGCTGGTAGATAGCATCCTTGTGGCGGGGTTACTATTCCCGAAGATTAACAAGATCAGCTTATTTTTTGTCAGAAAAATCTTCTTCAGACCAAAGGCCAGATACCTTTTTAAGTATTCTGGGTGTATGCTTACACTCACCTGCCAAAACAGAAGCACATCTATATTGCTGTGCACTTGTTGTCAGGATTATCTCACTTATACCAACTGCTACTATCATTACATATCCTGGATGTATGCTGCACTCATCCGCCAAATCGGAACAGTTAGGATTATTGCCATCATTAAATCACTAACCAAATAAATTACCATTTTTATTATTACTATTAACCCTATTATTTTTATTATTATTATTACTATTTTTATTATTATTATTACTATTATTATTATTATTATTATTATTATTATTATTATTATTATTATTATTATTGTCTCTTACTTTTATTTGACGAACAATTTCCAATTCGGAAGTCGTATGAAAGTCCATGCCTTCTTTTCTCAACAAAAGACGCAAAAATCGCGTAACATCACGTCCAGCCAAATCTATGCGTTCGACGGCGTGTGGCAGAGCGTAGCCTTCGTATATGGGCACAGCATGCGTCACTCCATCGCCCGAGTCCAAAACGACACCGGTTGTTCGGCCAGTCGAATATCTGACAAAAATGTGTGTGTGTGTGTGTCAAATGCAAAAACGAGTTAGAATATGGAGGGGGGTATTTCTAACAGGATATCAACGGTACAACTAGGATTCAGCTTAGATCAAAAATTAAAAAGCAACTTCATGTCGGCCAAACTTATCAAATAAAATTGACCTTCTAACAAACCAATCAAAATAGGACCCATTCCACCCACGCATTTGTTTGAACTAATTTCGATATCCTACACCATATTGTAGCTGTATCTTATAATGACTCATTCAAAGTACAGTATAATTGAGTTTCCACTTTGGCAGATGGGCGCTATGTATACTACATAACTTGGTCTAAAGAAAATAACTCCAAGAAAATAAGCAACCTTCCTAAACAATGGTGCCGTTGTACGAATTCTGTCCACGAGTCAATAGATAATGACATAGTTAACTCTTCATTATTTCTATATTTGTACGACATATTAAAACGATCGATTTCGATGGCTTGATAAACGTAGCACAAACGTAGAAGAATAACAAAGTTACATGGCTGGTAGACGGCATCTTCATGACGACACCGCCTGATTTTTTGTCAAAGCTATCTCCCTTAGCCCAAGGGCTACACATGGTATACTTATACCTTAAGATACCTTCTAAGTACTCTGGATGTATGCTTGCACCCACCAGCCGAAGCGGAAATCTAGTTATACCGCTAAGCACTCGGTCCCAGCTGTTATTAGTCCAGGATGTGGTGCATCCTGGAGGAGGAACAGCCATAAATATCACCATCATTAGAAATTGAGACCTTATAAGCATTACACAAATCCTCAAGATCATTAGCATGCCATAGTCTAGTGTTCAAACTTAGACAACCTATATTTCTTTTTAAATGGATTTTCCAAATTATCCAAAATATCGCATGTTTTATATATAAAAAAGCGCCCAATCAACTATCAACTTACAAACTCAACACGGCCTGCATTGATATGTATAGGGCAGGAACGCCAAAAGTTTCAAAAAATATTTCGGCCATTTTTTCCCTATTGCGCTTCGGATTGTGTGGAGCTTCGGTCAACAAAACTGGATGTTCTTCGCTGCTAACCATCAGCTGATCCTTTCCATAAATGTAGGCCCAAATTCGTTCCATGTCATTCCAGTCGCGAATAATGCCATGCTCGATCGGATAACGAATACTTAAAAGGCCACGATGTTCTTCGGCCTTAGGACCGATAAAATCGTCGCCTTCCAAAGCTCCTGCCATGACCCGAACGTGTTTGGGCCGACCAACACTGCGATTCGAAATAATAATCAATTTAGAATAAACACACACTTACTAGTTGGGAAAACGATATTTGGGCGTTTGATCACCGGCAAATCCTGCTTTCAAAATTCCCGAACCCTGTGCAGTAATGGTAATAATGTTAGAACAAACAAAAATTAGTATTACTATAATCCATCAAAAAATACTAGATTAACTTTAACTGGGATGTTTATCCCCGATGATAATGATAATGATGATTTAACTGGGATGCTAATGATCCTGAGGAGTTAAATAATGCTTGTAAAGTCTCAATGTCCAATAATAGTAATATTCCTAAATCATCTAGGGTACCTGAAAGGTATCTTAAGGTATATGTATACCATATGTAGCCATTAGGCTAGGGGAGATAACCTTGATAAAAAATTAGGCGGTTTCGTCAAGATGCCGTCTACCAGTCATGAAACTTTGTTATTCTTCCACGTTTCTTAAGCTTAACAAGCCATCAAATTAATGAAAAGATAACTATATCACCAACTACAATAAATGAATGAATAAAGTTTAAATCGTGCATTCAGTCTCTGCTGGTATTAGCCTAGATGCCCATAGATACCTTGTTCAGGATGCACTATGTGGAGGAACAGTCAGGAATATCACCATCATTAGAAATTAAGACTTTATAAGCATTACCCGAATCCTCAAAAACACTAGCATCACAAACAACTATATATATATATATATATATATATATACTACTTACCACATCCATTACAAGGGGCTGATTTGCAATGAGCTCAAATGATTCCATTGTAAAATAATAAAATACTGCTTAAAACCAAATTAATCAGCTGTTATACATACAAAAGATAAAAATTGAGTAATCCAAAAAGTAAAAAAGCACGGGGTTTCTATAACAATGTCTACAACTGAACAAAAAATATTTTTATTAAATTAGTCCATAACGAAAAAATAAAGTAACACTTTTGCACCAAATTAATTTTTGTCAAAAATAACTTGATTAAAGTAACAAATAAGCATTTAATAAAATAGCTTTTATTCGTAATATTTACATATTAAAATGTTAACTAAATTTTATCAAACCGCTAATTTAATGAAGTACTATAAACTCAAAGTTTTATTATTGGTTAACTTGCTGAAAGCTACTTCAACTGAAGTATCTAAGCCAATAACCATAATAATAATAATAATAAATCAAACTTATTTTAAATCCTGTATCAATAAAAGCTTAATAATTTTTTATTAAATGTAAATTTTTGATTTTAAAAAAATAACCTTTAAATTATACAAAAGCACGTTATTAAAAACCGAGATAGCAATATTTATTGTGCATTAACCAAATTGTTTTCTTAATAAATTATTTTTAACTTATCTACTTTTTACTTTTACTCCAAAATAAAAAATGAACCTTTTTATTTTGAATTTACAATATTATCTTCACAGCTTTGTGTTAAAATATAATTTATCTAATGACACATTTTCACTCCAAAATTAATATATAAGATAAAACGTTTCTAAAAATGCAATTTTAAAATAGTTTTAAATATTTAAAGTAAAATATAAGCATCAAAATAACAACTCCAAATTTATTTGTTATTTAATTGTTACTAATATAATTATAAATTATTATAGACTAATAACCCTCAAAAATTATAAAGCCACTAGAGCTCAACTTACAAAAATAAACCGTGTACAAAAATCTTAAAAGCTAGGACACATTATAATGCACGTCCTCAGAGATATTAAACAAATGCTATTTTATATATTAATTTGCTTTATTAAAAATAACTAAAAAATAAATAATGAATATTATTTTAGTACTTTAATAAAATGTTTTTTTACTAAACAAATGTATAAACATGTTAATTATTTTTGGTTTAAATATGCAATTTATAATATAATTTTTAACTGTTAATATTTTTTTATATGTTTAAAATAATTTTCACTCAAAATTAAAATGAGTATTTACTTCAAGTACGCAATGGCCAGTTCTCAACACGATTGTGGGTATACTTAAAAGTTCATAAGAGTTTGATAAAACGTCTGAACTTTTTCGAGTAACTGCGAGTCACTCTTTATTTATTTATTGTTTTTAAACTATTTTTAATGTTTTACTAAAAATATCTTTCAACAATGAACATTTTAGCAAAGCCGAACGTAGGCCCGCATTTAGTGACGGTAGTGGGATTTGAATACATGCCCACCAGATCTATGTCAAGGGCTGTACGGCCAGACCACTCCTGCACATTGGTGGTGTAACTTGTACACAGTATTTTAGGTGAGGTCGGATATAAAGCATCCATAGGAAACGAGCATTCAGATTACATATTAATACATGAATTAAGCAAGAAGAACGCCTTTTAATACTTAATATTTATTGTATTTTTAACATTTTAAAAAATTTAGGGTAGGTTAAAAAAAATAATTTGAAAATTAAGATAAAAAGAAGAAAAATAAATTTATCTTAATTTTTTTATTATTGTATAATCATAATTTTTGTTAGTCTTTGTCATTTTTTACTTATGTAAATAGTGAAATGTTTTGTGGATTATGATACTAAATATACTTCTACAAAAGTATTTAAGCTGTCTGTAATAATAACAATAATTATTATTATTACAAAACCCTTTTGTTTTAAAAACAAGTATGAGACAACAAGATAACAATTAAAACAAAAAACAACAACAAAATCCCATAATTCAAAAAGAACATGAGACAACAAAATTTTCCCAACTATTTGAACATTATGCCAAACGTTTTGTTTGATCCCATAAAACATTCATTTTAATTAGATTATCCCGAATAGTTCTTAGTCAAGTTTTCTGTAGTCTACCAACCTTTTTTTACTATTTTCCATATTCTATTCTAAAACCGTTCTTACTGGTCTTTCGGACAATAAACCTAGAATTTAATTAAGTAATTTTCTTCGTTTCATTGTAATGATGTCATGTAATGAACGAGAGTCAGTTCTTCTCATAATCCAATTATTTGGATTGTGATCGCGCCAAGTAATCTTTAAAATACTTGTAAGATACCAGCGATAAAAAACATTCACTATCTTATCAATCTTGTCCGCTCGCTTCCACGTTTCACTTTCATATATTGCCATAGGAATAATTATTGATGCATACAAACGAAGTTTTATTTTCAGGCGGATGGAAGAACATGACCATATTGATTCAAGTTTATAGAAAACTGACATTACCTTTCCAAGTTTGGTTTTAATATTAATTTTGGTTTTTCCGTCTTTACCAATAATGCTTCCCAGATATGTAAAGGAATCAACAGTATCAATATTTTGTCTACTAATTTTGATGGGAAAATAATTGGTTGACTTAGTGCACAACACTTTTGTTTTTGAACAATTAATCCGTAAGCTAATACAAAAACTGATATCGCTAAAATGTGTTGTCATATTTTGCATCATTTCTGGAGTTTCACTGAGTAGACCAATATCATCTGCAAAACCCAAAGCTGTTAATCTGCCATGGTTCCACTTAATACCATAAAACAAATTATTTATGGACCGAGTTATAATGAAATCAATTACCAGAAGAAACAAAAACAATGACAAAATACATCTTTGACGTACTCCCTTGACATTTTTAACATAGCAATATGGCTACTTTTTGTTCGAGCACAGCAACTTAAATTTTGGTATAGCGAACACATAATATTCACATACTTTAACGGTATTCTGTAAAACAAAGATTCTCGATAAACTCTGTCAAAAGCTTTTATAAATTTAATAAAATTGATTGTAAGTGATTGCTGAAATGTTTGACTTTGCCCAATAATGTTACTGAGGGTCAATATTTATTCAGTAAAGCTTTTTCCTTACCGAAAACCTGTTTGTTATTTTCGAAGATGTTTATCTACCGTATTACTTAAACGGTTTAAAATAACTTTATAAAACATTTTACCAGAAACAGATAATAAGGTTATTTTGCGCCGATTATTGCAATCGTCCAGAATTCCTTTTTTGGGAAGAGTAACAATTATTCCTTACCCCAATCATTTGGAACTTGTTCATTATACGATATAAAATGTAATAAATGAGCATGCTACAACATGCTACAACGTCACCTCCATGTTTGAGCAGTTATTTAGTAAAATCCTCCTGCTTTATTGTTTTTCAAGTTTTAAATTGCATAAATCACTTCAGTTACAGAAATGTCATTAATACATATTTCCGGATTTTAAATCACATTCATATCTTGATCATTATCAAAATCTTTGAGCGTATTTGACATGGACTGATTAAATACTTTTTTTAATGCTTTACCTATCTAGATGATTGCTTATCATCTGTTAAAAATAGCCAACCATTTTTTTATATTGGAATATCTGTGTTCTTTCTAACTCCCGACAGTTGTTTTACAATTTTATAGAGTTTTGGAATTATTTTTGCATCTGTTTTCTAACTAATTATTTTTATCCTTGCGGCAACTTTTTTAACCTGTTTATCTAAAGTTCCATACTCATCATCAAATATTTTTCAGATAAAAAGATTGTTAGATTGATCTCTTTCTAATTTTTTTTTCTAAAATCAAGAGACTGATGTAATCTATTGTTTCTTTGTAGAGCGACATCTTTTACCCAGCACATTTGTTGCACTGTTTGTAATTGTTTTTTGAATACAATTTGCATTGATCATCAAACTTTTCTGCCTCTTTTAGATTTTGAAATATATTTTTTAAGGAATCGTAAAATTGGTTTGAGATATTTAGCACAAAAATATAAGAAATATTTTTGTGGTTTCTATTCTTTTTCATTTTAAACAAGATTGTGATAAGGACCAACATCTGCACCGCTATATGTACATCCATCTTGCAAAAAAAATCTCAATTTTGTACTAATACAAACGTAGTCAATTTTGTTTTCTGTTTTTCCGTCAGAAGAAACCCACTTTGCAGTGTGTATATTTTTGTGAGAGGAAAATGTGTTGCCAACACTCATTTCACAATGTCTGTTTAGCGTCAACAACCTATAACTATTATTATTTATGCTATTAGCATAGCCATGTAGTCCAACATTTGAAAAGTACCTAGATCTGTTTTTGTTCAATTTCGCATTGAAATCACCAATTAAAATTTTAATGACTCTTTTTGGTACAATATCTAACAAACTTTGTAATTGGTCATAAAAAATATTTTTTTGGTTTTCCTAAGTAGCCTCAGTAGGGGCATATACTTGCACAATTGTTACTTTTGCAAATCTGGTGTTGAATCTAGCTGAAATCATACGGTCGCTCACAGGTTTTCATCCAATTAGAGCTTTAGCAGTATTTTTACTCAACATAATACCAACTCCATTAATATTATATTATTTATGTCCAGAATATAAAATTAATGTATCTCCACTCTTGAAATGACCTTGGCCTTTCCATCGCATTTCGCTAATACTCAGAATATCTAAGTTGTACTTTTTCCTTCATCGAAACACTTGTTCTAACTGTCCAGTATAAAAAAGTGTGCGCACATTCTATGTTCCAACACTGGTTAAGGTTTTGGCATTAAAGATTTTGCAAATCGAAGATTGAGCTTCTTTTCGGCTTTCACTCAACCCTGTCATTTGTATAACTCTGTCATCCAAATACATGCGATCACTTATTTGCCATTGTTTGCCAAAATAGTATCCTCTTAATGTTTCCCTAACAGTATAAATTTTTACAAAGGCCAGGTTACTAACATTTGATTAAATCAGATTTTCTCAACGTTTTTTAATTTATCCCCCCGACCTTATTTTGCTATCGTATTTGTTGTTTTTTTAAACTAAGTAATTTTTATCATTTAATTGTTTGGAAAACTTGCCAATCTACTTTGGAGACAAAATAATATCAATTCAAACACAAAGATAAACATTTTCTTTTCATTGGTTCGCACAGTATTTTTGTAATCAGCTAAAACCTGGATATTTACAGGATTAGATATCATGAAGCTCAACAAATTTGAAGCACAATGTCTCGGATACACTTTGCATCCTTTGTATTAAGGGGGATTGGACAAAAAGGATCAGCAACTGCCAAATTCGAGATGACCTACAATTCCACGTTCTTATATCATTGGTGTCGCGACAACAAAAATGCTCGCTGGTTGGAACAAGTTTCTCGTAGAAATCCTGATGCAATCTCACGGTCCGTAACTTTGGCTTGTCTAAATGCCGAGTAGAAGGAAAGAAAAGAAAACGTACTTGGATGAATGCTGTTATTGACAATTTTCACGCTACTTTGGTCGAAACCTTATCCTGTTAACAGTAGCGGAGTCGGTGGGCTAAAATGTTCCAACATGCGTCCAAAAACGGTGAACAGTGGAAGGGGATGATATGGCAACTTGGAACTAATCAAGCGGCGGCTTCACTACCAACTTTTGTTCTTATTATTCCGCGCCAATTGTCCCAACTTATTTTTTGCTCCTTCTTCTTTTACACACGAAAACATGAGGCAACAAAATATTAATTATGTAATTAATTATATTTTTGATTTTTACACTCATCCTGTCACTGTAAATATAATGGGATGCCAATGATCCCGAGGATTTGAGTAACGCTTATAAAGTTTCAATTTCCAATAATGGAATATTCCTGATTGTTTATCCTTTATGTGGTGCATCTTGGAATAGGTGCCCATAGGCATCTAAACTAATAACTTCACGGACCAGGTCCACCGCGGTATAACTGGGTTTTCATTGGACTCCCGCTCAGTGGATAAGTATTGAGGATTGAACAAAATAATACGCATCCATTACATATGGCTTTGAACAAATAAAAAAATTCTATAAAAATTCGGAAAACTTACTTGCACATGAAAGCCAAAACTAATCAATACAAATATTCATGTGTCATACTTATCGAGAGTATTAACCAATCCCGAATCAAACAAAGGTGAAAGTGTTCAATAAAAATAAACTTGTTCATAAATCTGAAAGTTCTACTACAAATTATTAACCACATACCCTCAAAACCTTCCACTAAATGCGGGCTCACGTTCGGCTTACCTAAAATGTCCACCACTAAAACATGCATGTTTTCCGTCTCAAAACATTCAAATTGGTAAAAAAATAGCAATATCAATAAGCCATCTAAGGTGCAAATAGATGTACCGATGTGGTCTAGTGGAACGGCACTCGGGTGGGCATTAATTCAAGTGCCACTGTCGCCATGTAATATCAACAACTCGCAAGGGCTTCGCTAAAATGTCCAATTGTGCTGAAAATCATGATACTCGTGAATTAATAAAAGCAAGAACCGAATGCATAGCGGTATAACTGAGCTTGTGTTAAACTCCCACTCAGTGAATGGGTGCTTAAAAGATATTTTTAGGTATTTATTTACCATATGTAACCGGTTAGGCTTGTAAATCCATCAACTGATGTCAACCCCAAAGAAAATTGCCTCGTCAATTCTTGTAAACACTGGCGTTATCGCAAAGAAGCGGTCTTTAAACCAGGAAACTTTATTTATTTTTCTAAGCTTAATTAGCATCCGACAATCTTTTCGTATAAGAATTTGAGAAGTCATTCAAAGTTGAAATTATTGAATCAGGTAGTTCTGCCACTAATTTATGTTATGTTTATTATTTATTATTATTATTATTACAAAATGTATTTTTAATGATTTTAAGCATATTATTATTAATAATAATATTAATTATTATTACAAAACCCTTTTGCTTTAAAAAATAAACATGGGACAATAAGATAACAATTACAACAAAAATTAACATCAAAGTCTCGTAATTCAAAGAAAACATAAGACAACAAAATGTTTCCATGTATTTGAACATTCTGCCAAACGTTTTGCTTGATTCCATAAAACATTCATTTCAATTAAATCTTTCCGAATAGTTCTTAGCCAAGTTTTCTGTGGTCTGTCAATCTTTCTTTTACCATTTACAATTGTTCATTCCAAAACCGTTCTTGCTGGTCTTTCGGGCAATAAACGTAGAATTTGACCAAGTAATTTTTTTGGTCTAATTGTAATGATGTCATGGAGTGAACGAGAGTCAGTTCTTTTCATGATTTCATTATTTGAAATGTGATTGCGCCAGGTAATCTTTAAAATACTTCTAAAACACCGGCGATAAAATAC
Source organism: Cardicola forsteri (assembly GCA_025895645.1). Lineage (NCBI taxonomy): Eukaryota > Metazoa > Platyhelminthes > Trematoda > Strigeidida > Aporocotylidae > Cardicola > Cardicola forsteri. Next base: position 293,532 of record JAKXYG010001160.1, on the reverse strand, counting down.
ATCCACCATCTTATCAATCTTGTCCGTACGTTTCCACGTTTCACTCCCATATATTGCCGTAGGAATGATTATTGATGCGTACAAACGAGACTGCCTGATTTTTTGTCAGGGTTATCTCTCTTAGCCCAAGGGCTACATATGGTATACGTATACCTTTAAATACCTTTTAAGTATCCTGGGTGTATGTTCGCACCCACCCGCCGTAGCGGAAACCCAGTTATACCGCTGTAACAAAGTAATAAACATAAAATAAAAAATAAAAATAAAACATGGATGTATGAGAGCCAAAACTAATCAATACAAATGCTCATATCTGCCATACTTATCCAGAGTATTAACCGATCCAGAATCAAACAAATTTGGGCTTCTAATAAACCTTTAACAATACAAAGTACATCTTCCCACGTACAGCTTTGTTTTAACTATTTTGTACATCTTACGCCATAATGTAATTCTATGGAAGCCCATCCATTACCTGGATGGAAAAGAAGGCCATGCGGCTAACGTAAAATTTGAATGGACATTATAGCACGCAAATTCAGTCCTTTTATTTATGCAAAGGCCCCCACCGTCCAAATGAATCACTTAATTGGGCGTCCGTATGTTTACCCCTATGCAGCCAACAGAGATCATTGGAGGGGTTTAACTCGGGGGATGTAATTAACATTTAAAGTCAGCGCACCTCAAGTGTCGTTCATTAAGTGCACATTGCAAAAGTTGATATTTTTGCAGATGTTTAGATATTTGGACTACTCTGGGCGATAATAACCGGTGAGGGATGTTTATCCCCGATAATGATGATGATGATGATTACTTATTTAAAGTATAGTCATTTTTAATATTTTTTTTCTGGTCACAGCTTTACCGTATTGATTACATGTATATCTACTGTCTATCATTTCCTATAGTTTGTTTTGTTTATAGCATTCGTAATTCCTATTTTTATTTTTTACAATTAATGTTGAAAGTGCATTTATGAGCTGAATGTATCTCTAGTGAACTATCTACTTAATGCCGTATCGCTAATAAAAAATCAATTATTATTTTTAAGATATTGATCAAATTATTAAACTTATCATTGTATTAACTAACAATGACTGACAGAAAAAGTGAAATAAAGAATGAAATTGTCGAATTATTGTCAAGTACCGGTGAGCACGAACGATTGTGTGAATATGTAGAAACAAAACTATCGGAAATTGGCTGGAACGAAAAAGTTAAAAGTGCTTGCAAGGATTATATTCGGTCCAAAGGAGTGGATAATATCAAAGTTGAAGAAGTTATTGAAGCCATAACACCAATTGCCCGACACAGCATACCAGTAGAGTTGAAAGAAGATGTTTTAGAAATGATGCGGCAATTCTTGATACAACACGATATTGACATGTAAATAAGAAATTTGTACAATTTATCTTTTAAAAAAAAAATTTCTTGTAAAGCAAAAATGAACATTTGTGATTGCAAACTGTTTCACCCATCTAACCATATACATACACATTAATTTTATTTACCTAACTGAATATGAATACGTTTTATCAAATACAACGTCAACAAAAGACAAATGAACTACCTTATTTATCAATTATATACAAGTCAAATATAATTAATTGTACAATATAACGGGGTTTTTTATTTATTATTCTACAAAATATTCGTATTAATTGGGTCTTTCCGACCCTGCTAATTATAAACGAATCAGTTTATTTTCAAATTCGTAACGAGCGTAAGTGTCGTACATGAATGAATCAAGCTGGATTTCATCCAAGAAAAGGATGTATCGATCAAATCCACACCGTTTGTAGTATGTTAGAAGTGCAATCGCCTACGCACTGTGCACAGATTGTAGATTATCCAGCCGCCTTTGACTCGATTGATCGCAACTCATTGTAGAATCTTTATATTATCAAAGGAATTCCTGCCAAAGTTGTCAACATTATAGATTCCCTATGTACATCGTCCAATGCAACAATACGTAGTGGGAATTCCTCAACTGGTGCTACTTGCATAAACTCAGGAGTCCGTCAATGATATGTTCTAGCCCTGACAATTTTCAATCTTGTAGTTGGTGCCATTTTTTTGATAAGGTTACCCAGTCATTCAAAGGCTGCAAAATAGTGGATCTTCCATAGGTAGACAATGCGGTTCTCATGGCAATAGGTTTTGGACGTGTATGTAGACTTTAATGGAATAAAAATAACATACTTCCATTAGAATCGAGATTAGAATAATTAAAAATTTATGTGCTATATGCTTACGAAACTTGGACTCTTACCCAGTTTGAGCAAAGCTGTTTCATATCGTTTCGCTCTCTACCTCATGAACGCAAGCGTCCAATAACTAATAAAATAATTCAACCATTTCCAGACACGTAACATTTATTGGCCATGTATCTCTAACACAATATAAGAGAAAGATGATTAAAATGCATTGGCCATATTTTACGCAAATCGTCCATTCATCCAGCCAGAACAGATATGGGAGCTCATCCATTAACTGGATGGTAAAGAAGAGAGTGATCAACGAGTAATTTGGACGTACAATGTAACGCGCAAACTTAGTCGTTTTATTCATAACAAGCCTTCCACCGTTCAAATGAGTTACTTGATTGGGCGTTTGCAGTTAATAAAACTCATTGGAGGGGGTTTAATTAGGAATGTAAATCAGCATATCTTGAGTATCGTTCATTAAATGCATGCACTTAATGTAAAAGTTTATGTTTTGCAGGCTTATGGTACAACAGTAGAAAATAACTTGTATAAAGATCTTACCCAACACTGAAGAATGTAATATGTGTTTTTTTCTAAAGAATGCATACATTTTTAATACAATTCAAGGGTGGTCTAGCGGCTTCGCTAAATGTCCACTTGCTGAAAAATGTTTCCCGTAAAGCACTCAAGCAGTAACAAGAAATGGATGCAGAATTAATATTATATACAGTGGAAATACTGTTATTATATTACAACGATCTTCCTTTCCCCTTCTAATCAATAAACAAGATAGTTTTCACGCACAACCACAAACCTAGAAATTTGTAAAATAACTATTCATCATTACATTCAGTACCATTCCATTGGACAATGTTTAAAACAGCCAACTTCTGCTATCTCCTTTTTCGACCAAAATAATAAAAACTGGAGAAACAAATCGCGTCATGCAAAAATTGCCTCCATTAATTTAAAAACTATCACAATTCCAAATCAACATTTTATTGAACAATTAAATTAACAGAAAAATTACACTTAAAGTTTGTTGAACGCAGCAACATCTACTGATTGTATAATATCTTCAAATTTAAGTATTTCCTCTTCTAGAAAATCCGTTCCAACTTTGTCATCTTCAACAACACAACCAATTTGAAGTTTCTTGATGCCATAAGCAAGTGGAACGAGTTTAGACGCACCCCAGAGCAAACCGTCGGTTTGAATACTGCGGACGCTGCGTTCTATATCGGCCATATCAGTTTCGTCATCCCATGGTTTGACATCCAATACGATAGTTGATTTTGCAATTAGGGGAGCTTTGGATGACTTTTTGTTTCCTGCCGCAGCTGCTGCTGCTGCTCGTTCTTCCTTCAGCTTTTCCGCTGCTCGTTCGTCGTCACTGTTGGAATCGAAAAGGTCGAAATCATCATCATCGTCTTTTGGTGCTGATGGAACGACGTCGCCTACACAAAATATCGAATACAAATTGATTAATGATTAAAAAAACACCATCGATTTCAAAAGCACGTCGGTCAAATTCAAACACCTTTGGTTGGCGACATAATTATCTCTCCATTATTTCTATATTTGTACGGCATATTAAACGATTGACTTCGGTGGCTTGATGAACCTAACATACGTAAAAGAATAACACACTTTCCTAGCTGGTAGACAGCGCCACTCTTTGCGATGATTAACAAGGCCGCCTAATTTTTTCTCAGGGTTACATATAGCATATAAATACCTTAAGATGCCTTTTATGTACCCTGTGTGTATGTTTGCACCAATCCACCAAGCAGCTATACTGCTGTGCATTCGGTCCCTGTTGTTATTAGTCTAGATGCCTATAGATACCTTTGAGGAACAGTCAGGAATATCACCAATATTGGAACTTGAGACTATAAGCATTATTCAAATCCTCAGAATAATTAACATCCTTAATAACTTCTCTTAAAAAACTAAAATACTAATAAATTAAAAGTTGCAATTAATAGCTGGTTAAAAAGTGCATTTGATTTAAACCTTGTCGTGAACTAGCAGTGCCTGACACAACTCGCATCCATTAACGTTACATTTAAGTTACAAAAATACCGTACATGATACATACTGACAAGTCAATCAAATAATTCTCTTCTCTGTTCACGATTTTCAGGTTTAAAGTTCGTTGAATTATTTGTCGTTTCCGCTTTTCTTCAACTATGCAATCGATGCTATATTTGCGAAGGTCTCTGGACAAATGAAAGGCGTGTATGTTGGTACAAAGTCCATCGCCGACTTAGAATACGCTGACGATGCTATTCTGCTAGCTCAAAATGAAGATCAACTGCAGCAAGCATTGGATTTTCTTGTGAAAGTTTCCGGTGAATATGGCCTGAAGATCAATCCTAAAAAATCAGTCATCATGACGTCACAAGCTCCTGATGTGAGGATTATATTGAATGATGCTGTGCTTCTCAATGTAAAGCAATTTACGTATCTGGGCTTTTCGATTACTTCTGACGGAGGTTCATCTAACGAAGTAAATCGTCGAATTTGTTTAGCTGCTGGTGCGTTTGGAAAACTTGCTAATCCATTAGGGAGACGTAAACCATCAATCCAAAGACAAAGATGAACATTTTCTCTTCATTGGTTCGCACAGTGCTTATGTGCGCAGTAGAAACCTAGACTCTTACAGGGTCAAAGATTATGAAGCTCAACAAATTTGAGGCAAGATGTTTCAGATATATTTGGCACAACACTCATTTTGCATCATCCGTATCAAGGGACTGGACAAAAAAGATCGGTAACCGCTAAATTCGAAATGACCTCCAATTCCATGAACTTCCTTCTTTGGTATCGCGACAACGTAGATTGCGCTGGTTTGGTCACGTTCTTCGTAAAAATCATGATGCCATCTCACGTTCCGTAACTTTGGCTTGTCCAAATGCCGATTGGAAGAAAAGAAAAGGTGGTCACAAAGCGTACTTGGATGGACGCTGTTCGGGACGATCTTCACCCTATTTTGGCCGTGACTTTATCTTGGAAACAATGGCAAAGTCGGTTGGACTAACATATCTGTGCTTGCCTCCGAAAACCGTGAACAGTGGAGAGGAATTATTCCTAATGTAATCAAATCAAAAATTTTGGTTAAATGTTCGACCCCATGGAATAATTTAAAAAAGTCAGTAATACCAAACATCCTCGCAATAATCAATTATAGCACATAAAAAACAACTTTGTACAAAAATAAATTGTAATAAATCTAGTGTAACAAAAATAAAGCATACCGTTTGTTTCAGAATTTGAAGATACGGGAAATTTACTTTTTTCAGAACCAAATGAATCAATGTGATTATACCAACGCAATACATTCAAAAACTTAGAGGGTGGTTGTTTACCAACAGCCTTGAATGTATCGGTATCCAATTGTGTTGGTTGAAAACTATAATATTTACATGTATATTAAGATAATATAAACGTTGTACGTAAAGATAGCTTTTATGAAAAAGAAATGCAATCTAAAAACCTTATCAAAAATTACTCGTATATATAAAATTAAAAGTTAAATACAAAATTCCATTTTTTCAATCTGAAAATATTTACAAAATGTAATAATTAAAGCTTAACTAAGTCCTTGAAAACTTAATCCAAAACAATCAAAAATTATTTCTTAAACAAACTTAAATATAAACAATTATGTTTTTTTAACTAACCCAACAATATAACTCCTGGTAAACAAATGATCATCTAAACTTTTCAAACCCGCATCGACCTTAAGGTTACCAAAATCCACCATGCTGCAGATTTTAAAAATATTCCTCGGACTGGCAGATTCATAATTTTTGTACAATATTTAAATTAAAAACAATAATATTTTATAAAATTAATTAATTAATTTTGCATAAAATATAATATTAATTTTTTTTTTAATATTTAGTAAAAAATATTTAAATTATTAGTGTATTCGGGATTCAGGACTATACATGAGTTGAGTAGGTAAAAACGCCTTTTACATGTTACAAGTTGGTTTACGAGTTGATTATAAAACAATCGCTTTTTAATCCTCGGTTCGATTGTATCGACAATATCGTGTTAAGAGGAAACGAAAATTAAAAAATAAATGAAACAACTGGAGGGTATTGAGTTAGAATTATGTGAAATTAGAGAGGACATAGAAATTATGTGCAGCCTTAAATAACGTAACAGATTTGGCATTAACTACCTTTAAAAGCAAACTGTTCTAGGCGTTAATAACTTTTTGGGAGAAATGATGGAGCCTCAGCTTGGAATGCATTCTGGGTTTGTTCAGTTTGAGATTATGACCTCTACAAGAGTTCCTGGTTAACGAAAAGAAAGATCAGGAGCCAGATTATAAAAATTGATATGTTAAAACAAAATTACCCCAAAGCCTTTTATTGCATAAAAAAAACAATTTTAGAGATAAGAGCCTATCTTGATAGGACAGATACTTTAAAGACCTAGGTAATTTAGAGATTGCCTTTTGTACTTTTTGGAGACTGTATAAGTCTAATTTAAGAATAGGAGTAGCAATTTGGGCACAGTGTTCCAAATGCGACCTGATATAAAGCATATATAGCAGACAAACACATTCAGAGAAAAGGCTACCTAAATTCCTTTTGAAAAATTTAATTAACCGGTAGCAAATTTGAATAGTTTTAGTATAATGACCTGTGAACTTAAGCGCAGAGTCCATTAATGAAGAAGATGTTTCTGGATAGTTTACCAAAGGACATGTGATTACACCTAACTAAATTTAGTGGAAAAGAGTTTATAACAGCTCATTCATAAATGTTAGTAATGTTAACCTGCAGTAGATCGGGGTTAAAACCACAGATTTTAACATTATCTGCATAAAGCAGAATGTTGGACTAAACTACTGCTGGTTAATTATTGATAAATATGATAAACAATATAGGTCATAGTACCAACCGTTGGGGTACACCTAAACTAATTTGGCGAGGAAGGGATAAATCTGTCAATTTGAACACTAACAGAGCGATTGGTAAGGAAATTAGAAATTTAAGCAAGGATTAGCCCAGTAATGCCAATTGATCTTACATAGCTTATTTAAAAGTAGATCAGGAGGTACTTTGTTAAACGCTTTTGCAAAGTCAAAATAAATAGCATATACTAATGGCCTTGAGTCTAGTAAGTTAGTGATGCTATCTGTATAGGCTATTAAATTAATAAGACAAGACCTACGGGGCGTAAAACCGTGTTGAGCAGAGTTGATTATCTTGTACTTAGCAATAAAATCTAATAAATGAGTTCTAATTAATCTCTCCATTACTTTACTTGGAGTAAAAAGAATACTAATCGGTCCATAGCTATCAGGAATAAATCTAGAATCCAATTTGTATATCGGCCTAATAAATGCTGACTTCCAGATGAGTGGAAAGCAACCATAATTTGAGGAGAGGGTGACAAAATTTTCTAAAGTCGGTTTTTTTTAAATTGGAGATAGATACTGTCCAGTTAATTCATGAGCAACACAATGAGAGAAAAACTTTAAAGACAAGAGGGTATAATCGCTCTTCCCAAGAGAGGATAGAAATGAGATAGAATTAATAGATAAAGACCTATTGGTAAAGATAAGATCAAGACATAATGGAGAGAAACCGATCCTATATCTAGTAAGTGATAGAACATGCTGTGTGAGAGCATGTTTGATGCTAAGATTCAAAAGTTTATTTTTGAATGAGTTGGAACCAGAGAGAGACCGTCTGTTAAGGGAAGGACAACTGAAATCTCCCATTAAAATGCAGTGTCTATAGGGGAAAAAAAATGTTTGAGTTCTTATACGAAGGTCTTATTTTAGCTTTTTAATAGTGAGGGGAGACGGTAGAATAGAGAGTAAATAGTATGAGGACCTAATGCCAGGTGGACAGAATCATATCTTCTCTAATAAGTACTTTGATGTAAACACATAATAGAATAAAATATGTACTCACAGATACAAAAAAGGCATCCTCTATATTCGCTCTTACTTGAGTCTTGTCCAGCTATTTTATATCCTAATAGGAGTATTTCACTATCTGGTATGTCATCTGTAAGCCAAGTTTCTGTAATCCCTACAATTTGTGGAAGGGTTGCACCAACTAGTTCTTGTAATTCAGATAATTTATTAGGTAAATTTAAGGCATTTGTGTAATATACCTTTATAGAAGAGAGGGGTAGTATAGGGGAGAATTGTTTGAGGTGGTGTAATGTGGAGATGCGAGTATGACTCCGGGGTAAAAACCAAAAATGTGGTATATCAACATTATCTAGCCTTAATGGAGTAAGACGAACTATAGGAATTTTATTATGTAAGAGAGACATAGAAAAATTAATAAAGTGCTCATTCCGTAAGAAATTCTTTAATAGGCGAACGCCAGGATAATTAGAACGAATGCTAAGCCAACCCCTCATAATGTCATTTTTAATAAATGAAAAATTGAAAGTGACTAAAATGGAAGGAGCTGAATGGGGACGCTTGCAGGAAAGTTTACATAGTTTAAAATTTGTAACCTTAGGGGAACATGAAAAAATGATATCGGATACCTACTCCTTGTAGTTAGTTACACTTCCATTGATACCTTTAATAATATTATTACAATTGCGCTTAGTATCCTCGACGTATTGCTTAATAGCAGCCAAGATTTCTTCCTGAAAAAATCTTAGGACCGATTTAGCTGCTAAGGAAGAAGAGCTAAAGTTGGTTACATGGTCTTTTAGAGAGTTTATTTCCGTCATTACATTATTTAAAAAATGAGAAATAGAAAAATTTATTGCCTTGGTTTTAGCTTTGGATTTGAAAAGCTTGGAGACCATAGCTGATAAAGTAAGAGAGATTTCATCTACTCTGGAGTCAAGATTATAAATCTTAGAAAAATAGGTCTTAGACTCTAAAAGTGATTCTAAGATATCATTCAGTTTGTTATTGTTGGCAGGAGGTAATTGCCGTAGATCAATTTCGCATCTGCAGTCTATGCACTTATAGTCAATTAGACTATTAGCAAGCTGCGAATAGTGTTCCGAGGATAATCCTGAGCATGCTCCGTGAAACCAATTACTGCAAAGTGCACAAAAGATGCCAGCTTTTACAACCTTTATACAGCGTTGTAAGCCACATTTAGATAAATTGGAGAAAGTCATATCTAGAAACAACAACTAATAAATAAGTATATAAATTAAACAAGAAAAAAACTATTACTAGAAAAAGTCTAGTGATAATCATTAAAAGGACAAAATAGTGCTAGTGTTACCACACGCTGCATAAACTAATGCACAATAAACAACTGGCACACCGAAACAACACTAAAAAAATACAAATATATATATATATATATATATAATCTAAGTTTACACCAAAAACACCAAAAAACGCAAAACAAAAAGTTTAGAAGAACGTAACAATGAGCACAATACAATTAGCAAGCTACTTTTGATTTGTAGCGTCACGCAAGTGTACTTGGTTCTTAAATTATTTTAAAATATTGGGGGGAATGAAATCAATGGTGAGGTAAATGGGGATTTAACGCAGAAAAAATTGGAAATTAGGATAAAAATTCAGGTAGATAGTGCAACAGTTCACAATTATGGAAAGTGAGCATAAATGGTAGTATACAAAAAAATAATTTTGTATTACTATGCAAAAATGCTGCAATAATTTTCTAAAAACCAAAAAAGATAAAAAAATAAGATAATGCAACGTGACGAGCGCCTCACCTCGCGCTTGTGTAACAAGCATGATTTATAAAGATTAGTTAAAAACAACCTGACTATTCAATTTTTATCATTTTCTATTTATCACCATTTAATTAAACATTAATGATTATTATAGTTATTGATTTTCCCTTTGAATAAACAGACATTATATTTCTGCGATTCTTCAGTCGTTTTCACATGTTTATTTAAATACTGTAATTTAATAAAATAAAATTAGTAATATTTTAATGCGACTGAATAAACGCTGGTTTTATTTTGTTTGCTTTATGTTATTATAATTTATATAAACAAACAACTAAAAACTAATTATCTCTAATTAACGAGTATTGAATCCGATCATATAACGTCCGTGAATTAGTTAAATTAGTTATCACTGTATATAATAATACTTATTATTACAATCTATATTTTATTTTTAATGTACAAAAGCTGATAATTTAAATTAAAACTTTGTTGTTTTATAATGTTTTTTTAATTATTTTTATTACTACCCGCAAGGTAAGGCGCGCGTTACGCTACATATCTATTGGAGAATTATTCATCTTTTTCTCTTTTTTTTTAAAGATTGTTGCAGTGTTTTTGCATTGTAATACGTAATTTGTTTTATTATTATTATTATTATATATTTATGTAATCTTTTTCTATAATTGTTAACTGTTCCACTACCTGTCTTGATTTTGTCTTAATTTGAAGTTTCTTTTTTGAGACATATCCTCATCCATCCATTTTATATTTCCCCTTAAAATTTTTTAAAAAGTTTGTTAAAAAACTGATACAAAGAACCGAGTCATTAAAAGATCTTTGACCTAATCAACTCGTGCACAAACTTGAAACCTGGAACCCCTTTTGCTGTATACAAAATGGACTAACAAAGTTGTTCTGTGTTGCTTTGTTATAAATTCTTAATTAGATTTTTGTACGTTAAAAATTATGTTTTTTTGATTTTTAATTAACCAGGTCATTGGAATTGTATTTTCACTTTGGCGCCGTAGTTAACCAAAATGGCATCTTTTTGTTATTTGTTTTGCAATAATGTTTTATTAACTGAAACTGCTAGTCTTATATTTTTTAATAAAACCTGGATTTTTTAAAAAGTAGTTGTAAAAATATAATTCTTCCAGTAAATATATTATTTGATAAAAATATGTATTTTACTGAAATTATTCCCAAGAATTTTTAATAAAGTATTTTGACGTTAATTTGTAAAAAAAGGTTTTATTAAAATTAATTAAAGACACCAAATAGAGCGTAGGTTCGTATGTGGGACTTGAAAAGCATGCACTGTTGATGATTCCAAACAAAGATAAGGCAGTTGTACAATACTCTTGGTTAACTAAAACCAAATTTATTTTATAAGTCAATGTGATAATTATTAATCCATGGTAAAATGCTTTATTTTTACATTTTTTTAATCTGTTATGCTGTGTTGCAATCGAATTTGACGTTATCTATTACAACAATTTTTTCCAATATATAAGTGATACAATTTTATACCATTATTTCTAATATTTTATTTAGGATTTTATTTTATATATTTTTATGATAGACGTATTAGATTGTCAGCATTCAAATTTTTTAAACGTGTAAAAATGAAATCTAATTTTATCTACAAAAATAAAATAAAAACTATTATTGATAAGCTTAATTGAATTTTTAGATATATTTCTTGTGTTAATATAGGTTACAAATTGGGGGTTGGTATATGAATTAGAAAATTTTTTTTTTTAGTTTGGAAACTTTAACCGATCGACTGGTAAAACTATTTCAAAATAAAATACTTAATGACTTATAAGTAAGTCTACTAAAATCCATCTTTTAAGTTGTTAAAACTATTTTATTTGCAATAAAAAGTTAAATAACTTTTAAAATTTAAAAAAGTTAATACGTTAGTACATTATTTAAAAATTCTGGTTAAGGTAAATATTAATTTTAAAGATGTATATAAACTCATTTTGTAGGTATTATTATTGACTTATTATTCCTATATTGTTTTCTATCTGTAGAAATAAAGTCTTACATATAGTTGTCATTAAAATTATTTTTCCAAAATATATTATTTTATTGTTACTTTATAATAAAAGTTAGATAAATTGTCTTAACCGTTTTCTTCTTTTAGTTTAATTCTTTTATAAATAAGCATTAATAGCTAGAGATCAATAATCTTTAAAATGCTTATTTTATTTGCTTTTTGTTTTAAAAAGTTAAACTTAGTTTTACAAGAATTAATATTTTAAATTTTAGTATTATTAAAATTAGTTACTAGTATTGTGTGGTTTGGAAGGTTACAAGTTAATTTAACATTATTTATTATGTGTTTTTTATTGCATTTATTTTGGAAAATTACTGCATGTTATTTAAAAAAATTATTGTTTATATTATTATTATAACATTTCAGTGATCACAATTAATATAAACAACACATTTTTTAAATATTTTTAATTTTTAAAACAAAATAAAATTTATTGTATTTAATAAAATATGCTCTTTATACTTTTTATTTTTATTAGTAACATTCAAATTTTATTATAAAATCTTTAATATTTTTATTAAAATATGTATTTAAAGTAACAATTTTTTTAAACGCAACATTATTTTTTTCTTAATATATAACATATTTCTTTAATGATTTTTAAAATGTTGTTTTAATTTGTTCGTAGTCTAGAAAGGTCGCGTGTGAAGACTTGTTTTGTTTTCATAGTTATCGCAGTCGTGCTTATGTCTGGAGATCACGAGTCTACGTAAGTCCATGTTGTTTTTTGCATTTTGGTTGTTGTAGTGTTCAACCGCAGGTGTTGTGGGCGCAAAGAAACAACTTGATTTATGTAACAATATGCGTTTCGGACATAAAAAATCACGTGTTAGATATCAAAGAATCATCGTTAAACTTCAAGTAGATCCTGTGTTTGCTATAGTTTTTAGAGCTAAGAAAGGTCGTGATAAGCCAGTTTCTTACGAAGTTAATTTGGACTTTTATAAACCAGTTAGCGAAGAGGTACGTTTAAATTTAATATAATCGGTAGGAGCCTAAAATATCAAAAACTGGACTGGAAATTGTGTTGTGTATTAAGAAAAAGGAGGATGGATTTTGGCCTCGACTTCTTTCACAAAACACTAAATTTACGTGGTTAAAAGTTGATTTTAATCGTTGGAAAGATGAGGATGAGTCCGAACCTGAAATGGACAACGGCTTTCCTAATATGTTGTCTCAGATGTCAAATTTCAACGACTTCAATGATGAAGGAATGGACGGTGACATTGATTCGGATGATGAAGGTACGTGTTTGCCTTTTTGGTGTGTTTAAGCTTATTGAACTTACGGGTTTTAACTTGTCCGTTTTCGATTCTTGTAGATTTACCTGATCTCGATGCACCTGCAGCTGAGGAAGAAGAGAAAGAAGAAAAAGCAGAAATTAGTACATAAACTGCGTATAATGTACTGTCTTTAAATGACGGGTGCTTTGTATATGAGAATTTTTGCACAATAAAAATGTTATTCACAACTTATCTGTATTTTATTTTTTGAGGATTTAGATTCTATTATAGGGTATATACTTAGATTTCAGTTTAATCTATGATCTATAGACGTCGATGATTATATGTAGATTGTGAGATTTAACGGTTTACAGTTTGATAGGTAGTTGGTTGACCGGTTTGGATGAATGTCGAGTTGACCAAGTTTTTTCATGCCATTTAGTCAGTCAGCATGGATTACAATTAGGATATAATTTATTGATGCATAGTCCACTTTGCATTTCTGATACAGAGGCTAATGTTAGTGGGTAAAGTAGTTGTAAATTCCAGTGCTCTGTGGACTATTATGACGTTCGAATATGTAAACGGAAGTACTAATAAATTCTGCAAAGTATTAATCTACTATGAAGATCGAGTGTTAAAGTACGATTTCTGTCCGCTTATGGAAGTAGGTTTTCTCATCTTGTGGCATAGATTTTATCGACAACTGGGTGTTTATGACTCCATTTGGGTCTATAGTGTTCACATGGTAACGAAAACCCGCATATGTAGAACTTATTTATACGATGTAAACCACTACTTTTGATTGCTTCACTTTAATGTTCGATTAACAAAATATCTTTGCCATCAGATGTCTAAAAGAAAATGACGCCATATTAAGATGCCGAATTGCGTAACGATTAAGGTTCGATTTCTCATTCACGTTAAGAACTGGAGAATGTATTATTTGGTTAAAGTCAGTTGAGTGCCTTGGCGTAGGATATAGCTGCTTCATGTATACATTAAAAAAATAGTACGAACGAAACTCTAATCGTTATTATTGGAGATAAATAATTGCTAGCCGTATGGTGCGTAGTTGAATATTAACGAATTCCATTTTTGCGTCAATAGAACGACTAAGATCGCATACCACAATATACAATTGCAAGTAGTGTAGGCTGCCATAACTTCTACACAGCTGTCTGTAAAATGGCTCATTTTTTCAGTTGCTCTAAATGTTTATAATAAGAAATAATAGACGTAGACCAAAATGAGTTCACTGGATTTTTTTCAGTTACAAAAATGAAATTTCATTTTTGTTTTATAGATAGTCACAATGACGCAGAACAATGCTTGTGCAGTCATTCACTTGTTTGGTCACATGTTCACTTCAATTATTTTCTATATTTACATAGGCTATTGAATAATTTATTTTTATTGATTGATAAGCGTGAGAAACATACAAGGATAATGAACTTTCTTCACTACTAATAGACGGCATTCTTGTGACGGTAACACTGTTGGCAGAGATGGGCTCAGACGTTTGATTTTTTTTCAGGGTTATCCCCATTAGAACAACGGCTACATATAGCTTAAGATAGATTTTTAAATACCCTGGATATATGCTTGCATCCACCAGTCAAAGATGAAGCCCAGTTACACCACTGCGCTTGGTCGTCGATGTTATAGTCTAGAGGCTTGGAAGCACCTAGTCCAGGTGCACCACGTGGAGTAGGTAACAGTTAGGAAAGTAGGACTAAGCACTACTCAAATCCTCAGCATTCACATCTAAACTAGATGCGGCCTCTAGGTTATTACCCAGGAAACTCAACATACAATCAACAGTTCAGATTTCCAACTCCACAGAAGTATTACGAAATGAATTTTTGAACAAAAACCAGCACAGAAAATTGGATGGAGACAAGAAGATACAGGAATATATAACGAATTTCAATAATGATCAAGAGAAATATTGGTCGCATGTAGCTGAGGAATTAGAGAATGCTGCAATGGGTAACAATACTTAAACCTTACTCAAGAAGATCAATGAACTTTGTAAAGGACATTCCTTCCAAAATCAACGTTCATCGGCGATCTCAAACACAAAGCGGCGAAGGTTTCTAATCAACTTTATACACAATCCCCCATAAGTAGTTTCGACAGAGACCCTCTCGCACGAAGAAATTATCTTAGCATGCCATCAACTGAAAGATGGGAAGGCTACAGGAGTAGATGGCATACCAATAGAAGTTTTTAAGTATAGCGGGATAAATATTATACAATATTTATACTCCTTGATAAACTCCACTTGGAAAGAAGAGAAAATTCCAGAAGCATGGATACAAGCTATTATAATCCCAATCTATAAGAAAGGAGACACAACTGACCCCGCTAATTATAGAGGAATCAGTTTACTTTGCGGGGCTTCAAAACTTTTGGTAAATATTATCTTACGCAGGATCCGTGGTGAACGGGAGTGTCGAACACGAGCCAACCAGGCTGGATTTCGTCCTGGAATGGGATGCGTCGATCAAATCCATACTGTTCGTAGAATGTTAGAACTTCGTTCGCGATACCAACAGCCTACATATTGTGCATTTATAGATTATTCAGCCGCCTTTGATTCTGTTGATCGCAACCTGCTGTGGAATCTTCTCATTACCAAAGGCATTCCTGCCAAGATTGTTAACATTATTAAATCGTTATACACGTCGTCAAACGCAGTAATATGGAATGGTGATTCTTTAACAGATGCAATCTACATAAATTCAGGTGTTCGCCAAGGATGTGTTTTAGCACCCACATTCTTCAATTTTGTAGTTGATGACATCTTTGATGAAGTGTCCCGGTCATTTGAGGGCTGTATGACTTCAATATGCAGACGATGCGGTTCTTATGGCAGAAACCGAAGAAGATTTGCAAAATGCGGTTGAACTTACTCAAAAAAGCCTCAGAGAAATACGGTTTATATCTTAATACCGAAAAAACAGTGGTTTTAGCAAATGTCCCCTTTAGAAATCCAATCACTGTTAATGGTAGCTCACTCCCTGTGGTCGATGAATTTATGTACCTAGGTTCGGTCATAGATAGTAAAGGCTCCAGCTCTTCAGAGATTCGGCGTCGTATTCGCTCTCTGCTGCAGCCTGTGGGCGTTTAAGTAAACCTTTATGGAACAAAAGTAATATTTCTATTAAAACCAAGATTAGAATATATAAGAGTTTAGTGCGTTCCATTCTTGTTTACGCATGCGAAACTTGGACTCTCATCCAAGCGGATACGCAAAAGCTTGTTCATTTTGAGCAAAGCTGTTTAAGATCTATATGGTTTCGCTCGTTGTCCTCCATTGAACGCACTCACTTAATAACTAGTAAAATATTTCGAACATTCCCAGATAATTGTAAGTCTCTTAACATTTATTGGCCATGTATCTCTAGCACAGTAAAAGAAAGACGATTAAAATGGATTGGCCATGTTTTACGTAGATCGCCCTCTCATCCAGCCAGAATAGCTATGGAAGACCATCCATTGCCCGGATGAAAAAGAAGGTCAAGCGGCTAACGGAAAATCTGGACATACATTGTAGCATGCGAACTCAGTCCTTTTATTTATGCTAAACCTTCTCGTCCAAATGAACTATCTAAATGGGCGCCTGTTTGTTTACCCCTATGCAGCCAACAGAGATCATTGGAAGGGCTTAACTCGCGATGCAATTAACATTTAATGTCAGCACACCTCAAGTGTCGTTCTTTAGGTGCACATTACAAAAGTTGACGTTTTTGCAGACGTTTTGATTTTTCGGACTACCTTAAGTGATAATAACCGGTGGGGGATGTTCATCCCGGATGATGATTATTAGCATCTCACAAAATGACTACCAAACAGTTGTAAACTAATCAGCTTCATGAAACCTGTCTACACCTGGATGTTAGACTTCAAACCTGGTAAGTTTCACCGCTGACACTGAATTAATAATAATAATAATAATAATATTATTATTACAATACCCTTTTGCTTTAAAAATAAGCATAGGGCAATAATAGAACAATTACATAATTCAAACAGAACATGAAACAACATTTTTTCACGTGTTTGAACATTCTGCCAAACGTTTTGTTTCATCTCATGAAGCATTCATTTCAATTAGATCAAAATATTTTCGTTTCTACCGCTTCAAGGTGTTTTGTTTATAGCTACGCACATTTAACTCTGTTACCCTGACAAGAAACTTGACTTTGGTACGTTTGCAGTGCCGACGGGATTTCGTCAATATCAAACAAACGCTGAATAAGCAAATTCAAAAAATGTTATTCATATTGAATCGAAATGATTTTCATAAACCGAAATTATAATCCGCGGTAACAAAGATTGTGCTAATTTGGACATGTTCTTCGTAAAAATCTTGGTCCAATTTTAGGTCATGTAACGTTGGCTACTTCAAACGCTGACCGATTGGAAGAAAAGGGAAAATGGTGACAAAACGTACTTGGATAGATGCTGTTTTGGACAATCTTCACAACAACAAAAGTTGGTGGCAAAGCCACCTTTTTATTAGTTCCAAGTTCTCAAAGCATTACGAATAATTCCTCTCCACTGTTCACGGTTTTCGGAGGCAAGCACAGATATGTCAGTCCAACCGACTTTGCCATTGTTTCCAAGATAAAGTCACGGCCAAAATAGGGTGAAGATCTCCCGAACAGCGTCCATCCAAGTACGCTTTGTGACCACCTTTTTCTTTTCTTCCAATCGGCATTTGGATAAGCCAAAGTTACGGAACGTGAGATGGCATCATGATTTTTACGAAGAACGTGACCAAACCAGCGCAATCTATGTTGTCGCGATACCAAAGAAGGAAGTTCATGGAATTGGAGGTCATTTCGAATTTAGCGGTTACCGATCTTTTTTGTCCAGTCCCTTGATACGGATGATGCAAAATGAGTGTTGTGCCAAACATATCTGAAACATCTTGCCTCAAATTTGTTGAGCTTCATGAACTTTGACCCTGTCAGAGTCCAGGTTTCTACTGCGCACATAAGCACTGTGCGAACCAATGAAGAGAAAATGTTCATCTTTGTCTTTGGATTGATGGTTTTCGTCTCCCTAATGGATTAGCAAGTTTTCCAAACGCAGCAGCAGCCAAACAAATTCGACGATTTACTTCGTTAGATGAACCTCCATCAGAAATAATCGAAGAGCCCAGATACGTAAATTGCTTTACATTGGGAAGCACAGCATCATTTAATATAATCTTCGCATCAGGAGCCTGTGAAGTCATAATGACTGATTTTTTGGGATTGATCTTCAGGCCATATTTACCGGAAACATTCACAAGAAAATTCAATGCTCTCTGTAGTTAATCTTCATTTTCAGCTAGCACAACAGCATCGTCAGCGTATTCTAAGTCGATGATGGGCTTTGTACCAACATACATGCCTTTCATTTGTCCAGAGACCTTTGCAAATATAGATCGATTGCATAGTTCAAGAAAAGCGGAAACGACAAATAATTCAACGAACTTTAAACCTGAAAATCGTGAACAGAGAAGAGAATTATTTGATTGACTTGTCAGTATGTATCGTGTACGGTATTTTTGTAACTTAAATTTTCATCTTTGTCTTTGGATTGATGGTTTTTTTGTCTCCATTAGCAGGTTTTCCAAAGGCAGCAGAAGCCAAACAAATTTGACGATTTACTTCATTGGATGAACCACCGTCAGAAGTAATTGAGGTAAATCTTCAAACCATATTCACCGGAAACTTCCACGAGAAAATCCAATGCATGCTGCAACTTAACTTCGTTCTCAGCTAGAAGTACAGCATCATTAGCGTAGTACCAACATACACACCCTCCATTTGTACAGAAGAACGTGACGATCTTTACGCTAATGTCCGAGCCTCCAAAACACTAGGTTGGTAGATTGTCCCATTACTCTTGACCCATTCAATTATCTCCATTCCGCCTTGTCAATTCCAGTAAACACTGGCGTTGTCGCAAAGAAGTAGTCTTCTAGCATCGTATCCTACACCCTATGCAAACTTGGAATGTTGTTGTGGTTGCATTATCGCGATATTTCATTACGGTTGATGACGTGGCCATTTTTACACTAACCAATCAGATTTATCCATGTACAATTTGTAAAATTAAAAAGGGTGTATGGTTAGAACTCATCTTAGTTCCATCGTGATATTCCCTTTCTTCAATTCTATCGACCATTAAACTTCATACTCCATTTTAAGAGTAGACAGAAGTTGAAACAAGCCCAGCCATCGTAACCTAACTGACCTACATAAGTTGTCTGGTTTAATGTGTACTTTTATGTGTACAAATCGAATTTATTCTAAATTCACTTACTACAATTGTAATATGAATGGAATGGAAAAGAAATGATTCTCTATTTCAAAGATGCCAATTGCCCCTATTATTCCGGCACTAAATGCGGGTACACGTTTTGCTCCGGTAAAATGTTCACTGCTAAACAACCACCTGTTCATTAGTTCCAAGTTCGTATGCGAATTGAATTGGAAGGTAACAACGTAAATCAATGTGGCTGATAATCACGTGGTCACCATTTCATTATTTCCCATATTTATAGGGCATATAAAACGATCGACTTCGATGGCTTGATAAGCATAACACAGACGTAGAAAAACAATGACTGTAGACGGCATTTTTGTGACAACGTCACTGTTCGCAAAGATTGACGACGCCACTCGATTTTTGTCAGGGTTATTTCCCTTGGCCGAACGGCTACATATGGTATACGTATGGTTTAAAGATACCTTTTA
Source organism: Cardicola forsteri (assembly GCA_025895645.1). Classification (NCBI taxonomy): domain Eukaryota; kingdom Metazoa; phylum Platyhelminthes; class Trematoda; order Strigeidida; family Aporocotylidae; genus Cardicola; species Cardicola forsteri. The sequence goes on along the minus strand of JAKXYG010001160.1, from coordinate 273,608 downwards.
AGTACCCACGCAGTTATACTGCTGTGCACTCGGACCCTGCTGTTATTAGTCTAGATGCCTAGGGGCACCTAGTCCAGGATGCACCACGTGGAGGAGGAACAGTCAGGAATATCACCATTATTGGAAATTGTCACTTTATAAGTACTGCTCAAATCCTCAAGATCATTGGCATCCCACGACGCAAGTGTTCACAGGAAATATATCAATCGACTACTGGCGACTTACACAAGCGGCAAATGTCAAATAGTAGTTGTAGCATGTAAGAATGTTAACAATAATCCCACCTCCACACGGTGCACTTAGACTAACACAGCAGGAATATAGTGCCAAGAGGTATAACTGCGATTCCGCTTTGGCGTAAAAACACCACACGATTTCGTCCATTTTTGCTGACAAAAAGTATTGGAAATGATTGGTTGATATGTTGTGCAACAATAGATAATGAAAAGGCGATTAAATAACCTACAAATGATAAAACTCTTTCAACCTATTGACATTTAATACCGACTTTACTGGATATAGCTTCGCTATATGTGGAATTTCAGATACACTACTGTGTATCCGCTCTCCGATTTAGTATTTACAAAGATGTGTGTGCAGACGCAACGTAGAAAGTTAAACTTTCAAGACTATCAGTACACTGAACAGCGATAAATCAAGAATGGTATTCTTCACGTATAATCTATCCCACAATGATTATGCTTATAAAACCATCCGAATCAATCGTTTCAAAAATACTGTTAAAATAAAGTTTAGATGATTTCCACCTATACTCTACGTATCTGGGTGATTGAAATTTAAGAGTGCACTTCAATAATTCGTAATCAACGAATAATTTGGACGGAGATTGTAACACGCGCGAACTCAGTCCTTTTCTTTATGCTATTCATGCAGTTAATAGAAATCATTGAAGGATTTTAATTTCGGATATAATTAACATTTAAAGTTAGCCTACCTCAAGTAAGTCGTCTATTAAGTGAATGCCGCGATAGTTTATATTTAGCAGGATTTTAATCATTGTGACTACCCAAAAGAGATAAGAACCAGTCCCAAGTTTGCATAGCATCTCGAATTTCTAGACAGAGGGTGTCAGATACGAATTAAATTGGGGGGATAAATAAAATTTCTTGGTTTCAAGATCGCTACCTTGCGACGTCGCCAGTGTTTACAGCAATTGACGAGGCGATCTTCCACGGGGGAAATGAGAGTTGACACCGATTGACGAATCGACAAGCCTAACCTGTTACATATAATAAATGGAGATAGCTTTTAAGCATCTTGAGATGTTAGGCTAACTATACCGCTGTGCTCGTTCCCGGCTGTTACCAATCTAGATGTTCATGGGATGCCAATGATCCTGAGGATTTGAGTAATGCTTATACCAAGTCTCAGTTTCCAATGATGGTGATATTCCTGACTGTTCGTCGTCCACGTGGTGCATCCTGGACTAGGTGCCACTAGGCATGTAGGCTAATAACAGCAGGGTCCGAGTGCACAACGGTGGGTGGGTTCGAACATACACCCAGGATACTTAAAAGGTATCTAAAGGTATACGTATACCATATGTAGCCCTTTGGGCTAAGGGAGATAACCTTTACAAATCAGGCGGTCTCGTCAATCTTTGCGAACAGTGGCGACGTCACAAGGATGCCGTCTACCAGCCAAGAGACTTTGTTATCCCTCCACGTTTGTTACGCTTATCAAACCATCGAAGTCGATCGTTTATATGTCGTAAAAATATGAGAAATAATGAAATGAGATGCTCATGGTCAAGATGTATCACATCACTGGAAATTATAAGTGTTACTCAATTCTTCAGGATCATCGGATGCTAATGATCCTGACGCGTTGTTAGCGCCAATGGCCTTTCCCAGCCCTCACATAAAACTCAAAACAAATCGGTAACTTCACATACGTAAAAAAATCATTGATTAATTTCAAAAAATGACTTCATTCATTCAATAGACAAATCCAATCGGGGGGAGGGGGAATTGCACACTTGCATCCCACCAAATAACAATAAGAGACCATAAACACGACAGATATACAATCATAAAACCAAAATCAAATACGTCGTGTCCCGTATATATATCGATTTAAAATGATAAGAAAGTTGAAAATTGAATTGAAAAAATAAAATAGTGTAACTTGACAGTGTTTCGCTTTCAACGTATGATATAAATCAATATCGAAAAGAAAATGGTAATAGGAAGAACAAAGAAAGAAGAACAATAGGAAAGCAGCTAGTGAGAATATATTGCAAGTGATTGAAACTTGTTTCTTTCATTTGTTTGTGATAAATAGAATTAAACAATTAAAAATATGCCACGATCCATAAATAATTGTTGATCATAATAATAATAATAATAATAATAATCTTGTAATCATAGTTAAAGAAACATGGTCAATACACACATTATTACACCATTATTATTACAATGTAAAATAAGCTTAACAATAATTCTTCTCTATCAATGTTCACCAAATGTATATAAAAGTGAAAGAGCCTTGGCAACAAAATTGGGGAAAAGCACAGCTACATAATACTACACACACAAACACGTGTGTGTGCGTGAAATACATTTTTTCTTCTACGATAAAAATCTTTGTACAACTCCATTATTGTCTTTCTTGTGAGCGCTAATCACAACGTTTGCAAGATTCGAATAACATGTGAGACGCAGCTGTAATATTGAAAAAAAAAGAAATATATTTGTCATAGTGGCAGTAAAATGATACAATTATTACATGTTTTTTAGTAAATGTATTCTATAGTTATACTTAACAGCAGTTGGTAAAATCCTCACCCCAATGCCATCATCGAGAATAAACACCCCCTCCCTACTGGTTATTATCGCCCAGGGTAGTCCACATGACCAAAAAAAATTGCAAAACATCAACTTAATGAACGACATTTGGCTTTAACTGTGAATTGCATCCCAAATTAAACCCCTCCAGTGATTTCTGTTAACCGCAAACGGACGCCCAATGAAGTAACCCATTTGAATGGGAGGGAGGCTTAGCATAAATAAAACAAGAGAGTTGGCACGATGCAATGTCCATCCAAATAATGGTTGAGATTCCATAGTTCTATTCTGACTGGGCAATCTTTGTAAAACATGGCCAATGAATGTTAAGCCTGCTACAAATACCTGCAAATGGTTGCGAGCGCAGCTATTAAGGATCTCAAACTGAATGTTGACTTAGTTGATGACAGCCAATGTGTTTATGCTCCAGACAGACAAGTCAAAAGAACAAACCAGACTGTTGCGTCATCCATCCACGTTGCCCTGCCTCTAAATAAACATCGCCATGGCAGTCTGGACGTATTAAGCCCGTCTATATAGTAGTTTTGTTGGGTCAATTCTCGATGCTCATTTCATTACGACTGGCGGCATAGTCACCTCCTCACTAGTTCTATTGTTGTACGGCATATTTGTCGATCGATTTCAATGGCTTGATAAGCGCAACAAGTGTAGAAGACTGACGATGATTAATTTTGTCACGGTTATCTGAGCCCAAAAGCTACATATGCTAGAGATATACCTTAAGATACCGAGTGTATAATCGCACCCATCCGCCCTGTTATACCGCTGTGTACTCGGTCCTTGCTGTTATTAGTCTAGATGTCTGTTGGCACCTAGTCCAGGATGCACTACATGAAGGGGGAACAGTTAGGAATATCACCATCACTGGAAATTGACAGTTTATAAGCAAAACATGCAAATAATAATAATATTAAAGCATACGTTCTCCAAATCAAACTACCTACAATTAGAATCCCTCTACACATATTTAGCACATCAACCTGTTGAAAATACACACACACACACACAACGTACACGGCAATTTCGTCAACTCGGAATGCAAAGGTATTTTGAGGGTTGTTGGAAAAACATTTGTCGAAAAGTTGACGGCTGCTGCCGGTTTCGACCCGACTGCCGCCGGTACCGACGATTCGACTCGAGACAGACTGCCATCGCGATCCCACGACAGTACCGGTTTCACGTGATCGGCCGCGCCGTGATACTTCAACAAGGGATCGACAAGTTGTTTGTGCAAATCGGATGTCTGAACAGCACCACCGCCACCGGAATCGGAGAGCGGTGTGGGATACACCAACTTGTTGACATTCAAGAGTTGATGATTGTTTGTGTTTGCAAATGATGATGATGATGATGATGATGATGATGTTGATAATGATGATGGCAGTGGTGGTGGTGGTGGGTTGGGAGAGGAAAAAACGGTGGAGGGCAATTTCAAACCGTTGACAATGTTGTTCATGAGCGACGGCGAATGGCTGTAGGCAAAAGATGGCTTGAACAGTTGCGTTGGGGCAGGAATAGACAACAGCGGCTCGGTTGTATCGTCCGATATATCCGAATAGGCCGGACTAGGTGCTGGCGGGTCGTCGTGGATGATGTCGATCGAATGATCAGCATCGGTTGTCGTGTGTTTGGAGTCGAGGTAGGGAAAGTTGGAATCGGGAATAGACACGACGCGGTGTAATTTGGGCGGATCCAAATTGTCGTCCACATCGTCTGTGTTGGGCGTAACAAAACTCGCGTCGTTGCTGTCACTGCCGCGGTCCTTGAAATTGTGCGCGCGGGCCAATTTGGGTGGAGGTGAAAATGCCAACGCCGACTTCCGATCGTCGTCCTCTTCATCCTCCTCATCTCCATCGTCATCGTCGTCACAACCGGCGTCGTTGGTGTCCAACTGGGACGACACGTGACCAAGACTGAGGTGATAGCGCAAACCGAGCATGTCGGCGAATCGTTTGCTACAATCGGCGTACGGACATTCGAGGACCAACGGCGCATCGAGTTGATGATCGTGCAGCGGACTGGAGTGTGCCACGTCACTGTCTTTAATGGCGTCGTCGGTGCTCCTCGTCTCGTCGATGAGCGACAAATCGAAAGAATGGTATGGCTTGCGGCCGGTACCGCGACGCCGTCGTTTGCAGCCACCGCGGAAACTCGACGTGGAACTCGTTCCTTCGTCGATTTTCGTTTGTCCTGCGTTGTCATGTTCGTCGTCAGATGCTTCTTTGGTCTGACCCGATGAACTGGCGTCCTTGGAAGTACTAGCAGCCGCCGCTGCTGCAGCAGCTGACCGCGTAGTCATCGATCCGCTCAAACCAAATGTAGCGCCGTGCCGATGATGATATTGGTGATGGTGGAATTGACGACAGTGATGGTGGTGATGGAAATGGTGCAGACCGCGTGTTCGGTACGAACCGATGGGAGGGGAGCAGTGTGACCACGACTTCCGACCGCGCAAGAGACTCAATGCGCTTACGATGCCTTTGTCGGTACTGAAATAGAAAGTGAGTGCAAAACTGTAAAAGATGTTCAAATGCGGTCATTGGAATCATGCCGGTGTCACTTCTTCGCCTTAGTTTTATGGAATGGCGTCCTCTTTTTTTTCAACTGGGCTGGTTAAACGTACGCGTGTTGCAAATGAATTGTATATCGCATAAAATAGCATTTGTTTGGTTCAAGGTAGAAAATATTTGGTATCTGAGATACTAATAAACCTGAGAATATCAGTTCTACTCATAAAGTCCCAATTTCCAATTAGACAATAGCGCCGTCTGCCAGCCAAGAAACTTTGTTTTTCTACTACGATAACGTTACCGACCACAATCATCCCAGTGATTCGAGCATTGCTTACATAAAGTTTCAAATTTCAATGATGCTAATATTCCTAGCTGTTCCTCATCCGCTCAATGAATGGGAGCTAGCATACACGTAAGATGCTTAAAAGATAACTCCCGATTTGCCCGAAGAGAATCACCTCACCAATTCCTGTGAACACTGGCGTCATCGCTAGGAAGCGCGGTCTGCTAGCCAATAAACTTGGAACTAATGAAAAGGTGGAACGGACACCAACAGTGATCAAACATAAACATTCACTTCTTACCACGTCGGTGCAAACGTTTGTTTGGGTGCATCCAATAGAGTGCCCATGTAATTGCGTCCTCGCCATTGAATATTGAGTACAAGCATGCCTTTAACAGAAAATGAAATAAACACCAATTACATTTCAACATTAAATTATAAAAATTGCAAAAAGATTGAAACAACTTTCTAGATTGCAGTTATGTAGAACCAAAAGTCTAATAGAATAGAGGAGCGCTGTGTTCAAACCTAGATAGGTTCGATTATCGGCACAAGACATGGGATTCGCGATATATAGTGAGATTGATGACGTAGTCACCTCTTCATTATTCCTATATTTGTAAAGTATATTCAACGATCGACTTCGATGATTTGATAAGAGTAGCATACATACAAAAATAAAGGAATTCCTTGACTGGTAGACGGCAACCCTGTAACGGCGCCACAGTTCGCAACAATGGACGATTTTCTGTCATATCATTCATTCATTTTGGTTGGTGACGTGGTCACTTCTTTATTATTTCCCATATTTATACGACATATAAACGATCAATTTCGATGGCTTGATAAGCGTAACACAACGTGGAAGAATAACAAAAATTCTTGGCATCCTTGTGACGTCGCCACTGTTCCCAAAGATTGACGAGGCCGCCTGATTTTTTGTCAGGGTTATCTCCCTTAGCCCAAGGGCTACATATGATATACGCATACCTTTAAATACCTTTTAAGTATCTTGGGTGTATGTTCGCACCCACCCACCGTAGCGGAAACCCAGTTATACCGCTGTGCACTCGGACCCTGCTGTTTTAGTCTACGTGCCTATAGGCACCTAGTCCAGGATGCACCACGTGGAGGACGAACAGTCAGGAATATCACCATCATTAGACTTTGATAAGCATTACTTAAATCCTCAACATCATTATCATAAACAGCCAACTACAACAGTAACATCCCTCATAAGATTCGACTTGCTAATTAGATTACTTGTTATGACTGTCAGTAGTATCTTATTTCAGACTGATGCAATGTTGAAACGTACGGGTTTAAAACACGTAAAAATAAATTACAACGGTAGCAAAATGGCTGTTGTGTCAAATGTACCAGAAACATCTAGCCTCAAACTTGTCCAGGTTTCAGCCCCTCACAAAAATTACATGTTAACATTAAAAAGGTTAGATTCCACTGCAGAATATTCTTGTGCAACAAATGCATCCACGTTCTATAAGCGGTTTTTTCAATTTTAGAAGTCAAATCCTAGATTCCAAAACCGATGTAATATTACAAAACTCAGAGCGTGCAGCGGTATCGCGAGTTACATTTCGCCCAGTTCAAACCTTGTTTGATTGATTTCTGTAACCACAAGTTTTTGTGGTTAGTAACCCTTCATTATTTCTATAATCTATTCCGATGACTTGATAAGCGCAAATGAATAACGAAGTTTCTTGGCACCACTGTTGGCAAAGATTGACGAGGCCGCCTGATTGTTTTGTCAGGATTATCTCGTTTAGCACCACATGGATTAGACCATCTGCCACAATGAAAACCTTGTTATACGACTGTGTCTCTGTTGTTATTAGCCTATGGGCACCACGTGGAGGATGAATTGTCATGAATATCACCATTATTGGAATTTGAGACTTTATAAGGGCATTACTCAAATCCTCATGATGATTCGTATGACCGCAAGTATATAGACTAGTTAACCGGTTAATTAACCATTCCGGTAGGAAGATTAAACAATTTTAAACCACCTTTCCTACGCCCCTCTTGCCAATTGTAAACAACACGCTCTCCTCACACACGTTAAAACAATGCCCTACTGCATTTTAGTAACTCAATCTTCATAGAAATAAATTATCATCACCTTGCGTTTCCAGCCACACGACTCCTTCGACCACCAGTTTCGTACCCGGTTCACAAGGTCCAAGCATGTCGGGTTCTGTCAGCGTGGCACTGTCTGTTGTCGAGGTGGCCATATCGACAGCAGACTCCACTGTCGAAGTGACTGGCGTATAAATGGGAGTCTAAAAATATTGGGGGAGAAAAAAACACATTTAGCACAAGTATGACTCCAAATTGCAACAGCAATAGATGGAGACCTCGTATGGCTTTTCCTTCCCTAAAACCGGCGAAATATCTCGTTTAAAAAGAATGCACTCAATAAACGACATGTGTAAGCAAGCTGACTGCTACAATGTCAATCTAAATTATTCATTAGCCAGGATTAGACTTCCAAAGCTAATCCAACCGGATGACAAATTACCAAAAAGTTGCAAAAACATCATTCATTCATTTTTATTTTGGTTGGTGACGTGGTGTTACCTCTTCATTATTCACCATATTTATACAACATGTAGAACGATCGATTTCGATATCTTGACAAGCGTAGACAAACGTGGAAGAATAACAAAGTTTATTGGCTGGTAGACGGCATCCTTGTGACGTCGCCACTGTTCGCAAAAATTGACGAGGCCGCCTGATTTTTTGTCAGGGTTATCTCCCTTAGCCCAAGGGCTACATATGGTATACGTATACCTTTAGATACCTTCTAAGTATCCTGGGTGTACGTTCGCACCCACCCGCCGTAGCGGAAGCCCAGTTATACTGCTGTGTACTCGGACCCTGCTGTTATTAGTCTAGATGCCTGTTGGTACCTAATCCAGGATGCACCACGTGGAGGACGAACAGTCAGGAATATCACCATCATTAAAATTGAGACTTTATAAGCATTACTCAAATCCTCAGGGTCATTAGCATCCCATGCATCAACATGCACTTAATGAACGACACTTGTGAGAAATGCTGATTTCAAATGTTAATTACATCCCGAATTATACCCCCTCCAATGCAATCGGATGCCCAATGAAGCCGTTCAATTAGCCAAATACAACTCGGTAAGCTAGAAACTTTTAAAAATGATTCAAGGATCTGTGGTGGACTACAAATTCATTGTACTAGATAGGAAAATGTCAAATAGATCTAAATCGTCTGTCACAAGCATACAGTTCAATGGAACAAACCAAACTTATAAAAATCAATCATAATCCAAACGTACATACGAATGAAATAAACACAGATAAATTGAACAAATAACAAGTAAAATTGAAAAAATTACTCTGTCCTTAACTATATAGAAATTTTTTTAATAATTGATTTCTTTTCAAACGAATAATAATAATAATCCATTTCATAAATAGAAATTGGAAAAAAATCATTCCTCGATACTTAAAATATTAATTAATTAATTATTAATAATATATATTGATTAGGAATTATAAAGGAATTGAAATTGCAATGCAACTCATGATAGATAAAAAGGAGGATGTATATCCCCGATGATGATGATGATTAAGGATAAATAAATGGATATTTGTAACCAAATTCAACTTTTTGTATTATCAAAGCCAACATTTCTATAATTCAAATTGCTATAAGTTCTAACAACCACAAGATGTTTCGATAAAATGGTTTGAGCAATTGAAACACAAAATTATGCTAATTGTTGCAATTTTACAAACACGATTCTAATCAACGTGAACTTTTGATGAATGCCTGTGGAATGTCGTATCCTAGCCCAACTGCAGTGATACATTGAATGTATGCTTGCATACATACGCCCAGTTGCACCGCTGCACACATGTTTTCACATCTGACTACACGATGCATCACATGAAGGTGGGATGCAAATAACCCTGAGGATTTGAGTAATGCTTATAAAGTCTCAATTTCCAATGATGGTGATATTCCTGACTGGTGCATCCTGGACTAGATGCCTATAGGCATCTACACTAATAACAGCAGGATCCGAGTGCACAGCGGTATAACTGGGCTTCCGCTACGGCGGGTGGGTGCGAACATACACCCAGGATACTTAAAAGGTATCTAAAGGTATACGTATACCATATGTAGCCCTTGGGCTAAGAGAGAAACCCTGACAAAAAAATCAGGCGGCCTCGTCAATCTTTTGGAACAGTGGCGACGTTACAAGGATGCCGTCTACCAGCCAAGAATTTTTGTTATTCTTCTACGTTTGTGTTACGCTTATCAAGCCATCGAAATCGATCGTTTGCTATGTCGTATATGGGGAATAATGAAGAGGTGACGCCACGTCACCAACCAAAATGAAATGAATGAAAAACACGGAGGTAGAGAATAGAATTATCACTGCCATTAGAAATTGACACTTGATAAGTATAACATTAATTGACGAAACCGCATTGAACCTTAACGACGATAACACGTTGTTGGCATATCTTCATAGCATCCCGAACAATCCCCTTCCACGGTTTGGAGATATCCGGTAGAACAACTTAGCCATTGATTCTAAGATAAAATCCCAGCCAAAATATATTAACGATATGTTAAGGATTTCAGCACTTGTTACTTACATTTAACTTCTTCATATTGAATTATACTTGAAATGGAATAAGTAATTATTGATTAATTAAATGTATGATGTGAAATTATGTGTTTATCTATGCATTACAAAAACTGTAGTAAAGTAATAATATATTTTTATTACAATTGGTATAATTTGCGCCTAAAATTTAAGTCATTTATTTGTCCAAATGGAATGAAACTAATCTTGAGGATTTGGGTAATGTCTCAATTTCCAATGATGATGAAAATCGTGACTATTACTCCTTCACGTAGTGCATCCTGGACTATATGTCTATAGGCATTGAGACTAATAACAGCGGTATAACTGAGCTTCCATTTCGGTGGGTATATCAAGGTATATGCGTACCATATGTAGCCCTTGGACTAAGGGAGATAACCGTGACATAAAAAAGACAGCTTATATCAATAGATACGAAATTATATATTTCAAAGATGAAATATATTTTAATTTTTGTTAATCCTTGGCAGTTGTAGTAGTAGTATTACATACATTTAAAAAAAATCTAATCAACGTGTTGAAAAGCACATTTTTACAATTTATGACATTACTAGAAATGACCAATACTCTAAATTTAGGTAAAAGTTGCAATATTTACTCAATGTATTTTAAGAAAAACAATTTTTTTTCACAATTAAAATACACGTTTTCGTTCCTTTGTGGACATTGTTCCAAGTTGTTGTTTTAATCCACTATATTGCAATCGTTTCAGTTGTTTTTCTACTGTATTAACACGCAAACTTTATTTACCAAAAACACATGTTACCTAATGTTTGGATAGAAAAAATCAATACTTAATCGATTTGTTTACACAAATTATTATCTAATAAGAACAACGTTACATAACTTGTACATCGATTTCAATATATTCAACTGTATTTAAAATTAGTATCAACAGTGTTAATATTAGGTTGTCAATATTCAATGAGTTATACCACCAATCACGTGTCATTACATAGTGAATGCTAAAACAAATTGAAGTAACGACTGGATGCACGGCGGTAAATTCGTTTCTTCGTTCTGGATAATGACGTAGTCACATATCTTCAATATTTCTATATTTGGATAGTATAATATTACATGAACGACTTCAATAAGCTTAAAGTAAAGGAGTAACTACTTTTCTTAGCTAGTAAACAATATTCATATAATAAGATTTAATTGATGTTTATTAAGTCTCAATTTCTATTGATGGTGATATTGCTGACTGTTGCCCTCCACATGGTGCATTCTGGACTAGGTGCCCATACGCACCTACACTAATAATAGCAGAGACCGAGTGCATAGCGGTATAACTGGGTTCCCGCTTTAACGGATAGATGCAAGTATACTTCCAGGTTACATAAGATATATCTAGTCAATCTTTGCGAACAACGGCGACTTCAAGAGAACGCCGTCTACAACCAAGAAACTTCGTTATTCCACATTTGTTACGCTTATCAAACCATCGAAGTCGATCATTTAACATGTCGTATAAATAGGGAAAACAATTAAATGGTAACCACTTCACCAACCAAAATGAACGAATGAAAATCAATGTAACGACGCCACCGTTTGCCGCCTGATCTTGTCACGGTTATCTCCCTTAGCCCAACAGCTACATATGATATATGTGTACTTTAATATACCTTTAAGTACCCTAGGTGTATATTTGTATTTATCCCCCGAAGCGGAAACCCAGTTATACTACTGTGGACCTAGTTCCTGTTGTTATTAGTCTAGATGCCTATGAGCACCTAGTCCAGTATGCACCATGTGGAGGAAAAACAGTCAGAAATATCATTATTGGAAATTGAGACTAACTAAGCATTACTCAAATCTACAGAAGCATTAGCACCCCAAAAATACTTGAAAAGTCTCTTAAAGTACAACACAAGGAGACAGCCATGAAAAAACTAGACAGCTTCGTCACTCTTAGTGATAAGTGGCACTGTCACTCAACATTTCCCTACCTTCGTTGGGTATATAACATGTTTTCGTATAGAAAATAGTAGAGTGAATTTGTTACCAAGTGATTTAAATAAAGTAGTCTATACAGTTAATTAATCAAAAATTCCTTAAACAAATCTATCCAAACAATTATCTCGAGTGAACATATAATTATTTAAATACATGTTTATGCGTAATTCTTAAATTGTTCAAACCTATACAAGAAGCGGTGTTCAAAAAACCGAACCCTCATTGTCGCTCAGGTAACGCAACTCTACACTGATGGGCCACTTTGTCAGATTTTCTGTGAAAAACACAGTGCAATGTACAAAATATTCTAAAAAAAATTGTTAAATACGATCAGAAAACACATCGCTTCTTACAGGTAAGGTACATAAGTAGATTATTTATCATTAATAATAACCTGTCCCACACAAATTACAATTATCGATTAAATCAATAGTTTAATAATGAAAACAGTAAAATCCTAACTAAAGAAATCACAATAATTGTAGCTCAAAATAAACTGTTAATAAAAAATAAACCAACTCTAAGTAAAACGGTTTTGTAAAGAAAAATTATAAACTACACAAGCGCACCCACGTCTCGGGCTACTCTAAATGTGTCCATTCAAGCAATAATAATCAAATAAAACAATAACTTAACAATGGTGGTGCATCCAGGACTAGATTAATAACAGCACAGCGGTATAAATGGGCTTCCGCTGCGATGGATGGGTGCAAGCATACACCCAGGATACATATGGTATATGTATACCATAAGTAGCACTTGGGCTAAGGAATATAACCCACACGATAAATCAGGTGGTCCCATTAATCGTTGTGAACAGTTGCGCCATCACAAGAATGTAGTCTACCAGCCAAAAAGCTTTGTTATTCTACGTTTGTTACGCTTATCCAGCCATTGAAATTGATAGACTATCTATGTGTATATATACTTGAATAAATATGCATTACCACATGACTAGTGACGTGCACATTACTTTATTTTCAACTTCATATTTGAAATAAAGTACCAACAGATCTAATTACTTACATCAATATATATATATATATATATATATTCCGTCATTATATCTAGATTTGTAAAACATATTAAAGAATAGCCTTGCACGGTTTAATCAACGAAAGAAAACCAACACACAGCAAACGTAGAAAAGTTATACAGTTTCTTGTTTAATAGATGGCATACTATTCACAAAAATTAATAAAGCTTTTTTTGTCAAATTTGTATATCTTAAATACCTTTTAAGTATTTTGGATTCATTTCATTTTGGTTGGTGACGTGGCATACTTGCATCTATCCATAAAGGCTAAAACCCAGTAACACTGCTGTGCAATTGGCCTCTGATCTACCTTGGTCAGAGTCCAGAAAGCATTTTACATAGGTATACGAAAACAAGATTATTATCACCATCATCATCATCATCATTGCAAATCAGAACATTACCTTAATCCTGAGAATCATTTCTATGTTACTACGTATTAAAGCCTAAGTCGTGATAAATTGAGCATCCCATTGTGTACTAAACCCAGCAAAAAATAAAGGATTCTTGCTCAAAATAGAATTGTTTCATAAGTTTTTAATGAAAAATGCTCTCGGTTGGTGACGTGATCACCTCTTCATTATTTTCTATATTTATGCGACATATTAAACGATCGACTTCGATGGCTTGATAAGCGTAACAAACGTATAAGAATAACGAAGTTTCTTGGCTAGTAGACGGCATTCTTGTGAAGTATGCTTGCACCCATCCGCTAAAGCGGGAACCCAATTATACCGTTATGCACTCGGTCCCCGCTGTTATTAATCTATATGCATATGGGCATCTAGTCCAGAATGCACCACGTGAAGGGAGGAACAATCAGGAATATCACCATCAATGGAAATTAAAACTTTATAAACATTACTCAAATCCTCATAATTAAAAGCACTCCAACCTCTTCAAAATTATTAGCATCTTACAAAATGACTCCCAAACAATTGTAAGCTAATCAGTTTTCATGAAAACATGAAAAATGGTAACACTAAGCGATAATAAAAGTGATTTTTCTTTCATATATTTCGCATTAACGAAATTTGTAGTAAACTAGAATTGTAAAATCTATTAAAAATATTATATATATATATATATATTATATGTGACCACTTAGTTAATCAATATAAAAAATTATATTAATTTAAATACTCGTTTTTGTTATTATGTTGAACTAATGGTATGCTTGAACATTACTCAATAAACACTGGTCTTAGTTAGTTTGCTTTTAATAATTATAATCTAAGTGACTGAACATCGCTAACTAACAATCAATGGATCTTATATTCATACATACGTGTACTCATTGAAAATAAATATTGGTCAACAGAAAGATATATCGCGTCCGATGATTATCACTGTAATTGTCCATTTCTATTTTATAACCAAACAATAAATTTTCACTTAAATTAACAATTAATCAACGTTTACTAAATCATACAAACATTTTATCAAAAAACATGCAAGTATTAGTTATTGAAAGACTAAAAATGCATTACAACCGTATTTAAAATTCTAATAATCTTGAAGATTTGAATAATGCTCATGAAGTCTCATTTCCCAATAATTATGATAATCCTGTTTCCCCACCTTCATGGACCAGACCAAATACGATGTGGTCAATTAGGGATGCTAATGATCCTGAGAATTTGAGCAATAGTTTCAGTTTCTAATAGCAAGATTCCTGACTGTCACCTCCATATGAAGCATTCTAGACCAAAGGCCCGTAGGCATATAGACTAATAGTAACAGTAAGGACAAAGTGCACAGCGATATAACTGACATCAAAGGATACACATAAAATTTCATAAGCATTAGTCAAATCCTCAGAATTATTAGCAGGTTAACTAAGTTTGTAATAAAATAATATTACTATTTATTTATCCTACAATTTAAAGGACTCTAACCCAAATAAATAACCACATTTAACAAAGTACAAATGAAACAATCATATAAAGTTAAAAAGATATAAAAAAATTATTGAACTTGACACACAAATATACATATGGGATGCTAATGATCCTGAGGATTTGAGTAATGCTTACAAAGCATCCATTTCAAATGATGGTGGTATTCCTGACTGTTCCTCCTCCATGTGGCACATTTTGTAATAGGTGCTTATCGACATCTAGACTAATAACAGCGGATACCGAGTTCACAACGGTATAACTAGGCTTCCGCTACGGCGGATGGGTGCAGGGAAGGTACTTGAAAGGTATATTAAGGAATATATATACCATATTTAGCCGTTCGGTTAATGGAGATAACTTTGGTAAAAAATCAGGCAGCCTCGTCAATCTTTGTGAACAGTGGCGACGTCACAAGGATGCCGTCTACCAACCAAAAACCTTCGTTATTATGCATTTGCTACGCTTATCAAGCCATCAAAGTCAATCGTTTTGTATGCCGTATAAATCTGGAAAATAATGAAGAGGTGATCACGTCAACACCCAAAATAAATGAATATATATGTATAAGATACATTTTAAGTATCCTGGAGTGTATGGTTGCACCCATTCGTCAAGAAGGAAACCCAGTTAAACCACTGTGTAGTCATTCCCTCATCCATGTTAGACCAGTGTTCCACATGGAAGTATGGAAACATTAGAATTCGAGATTATCCCAGCAATAGTCAAATCCACAGGATCAGTAACTTTTTTTTAAAAAAAAGGTTAGGTTCTGCATAAATGTGAGAAATTATTACATTATTACATTTTACGCTACATTGTGAACAATAGATGGTAATGCTATGCAATCTTAGAACTAATAGATGTGTAGCAGCGCCAGCAATAAATGTTGATAAAAAAGCACCCGCTAATTTCCCTTCAATAAACATAATAATAAACAAAAGTGTGATTGGTAACACTCACATTTTCATCATTTCTATATTTGTACGGCACATTGGCCGGCACCTTATCTTAGAAACAATGGCTAAGTCGATGGACCGACATATCCCTACACGCCTCCGAAAATCGTGAACAATGGAAGGGGATTGTTAGAGATGCTATGCGAATTTGGAACTAATGAAGATGTGGCATTGCCACTAACTTTTGTTGTTGTTGTACGGCACAGCAAACGATCACTTTCGATCGTATGATAACCATAATAAACGTAGAAAAATAACGATTTCTTGACTGATAGAGGGCATCCTTTGACGGCGCCACTGTTCTCAAAGATTGACAAAACTGTCTGATTTTTTTGTCAGGGCTATCTC
The DNA here is from genome assembly GCA_025895645.1 of Cardicola forsteri. Lineage (NCBI taxonomy): Eukaryota > Metazoa > Platyhelminthes > Trematoda > Strigeidida > Aporocotylidae > Cardicola > Cardicola forsteri. Next base: position 257,106 of record JAKXYG010001160.1, on the reverse strand, counting down.
CCTTAGCCCAAGGGATACATATGATGTACGTATACCTTGAGATACCTTTTAAGTACCCTGGGTGTATGCTTACATCCATCCGTTGAAATGGAAGCCCAGTTATACAGCTGTGCACTCGATCTCTGCTGTTATTAGTCTAAATGCCTATAAGCACCTAGCCCAGAATGCACTACATGGCACAGGAAATTTAGAATTTTATAAGCATTGCTCAAATCCCCAGAATTGTTAGCATCTCTAATAAACAAACAAATACGTTGTCGTAATCTACAACAAATATTTGATAGCTAAGATGAAGTGTTTTCTAAACAAAATATTTTCTAAATGAAAAACATCACAAATTACGTGTTCCTTTATAAGAAATTCGTAAAAAGCCTACACTGTAAATTTTTACATTACAAATATTTTATATTTTAAAAACAATACTGAAGTACAACTTTCAAATTCAAACTTTAACTTACCAAAGTTGAATTTTCCGATTTCATTGTACCACCAAATGCTACCGTCATCATAGCCTCATCGGCTACATCCATAGGCACTGCTGTTGATTCGGCATTCGAATCACTTGGCTTCAGTGCCGACTCATGATCGTCCGAATTATTTACAATCGTACAAACACCCGTTTCCGCCTTGTTCGACTTGTACGTTCGCCTAATCGTTACTTTAAGCGAATGCACATTTGGTGCCGAGTCGTGGTTGTTCAACTGGGGATTCATTTCGCGTTTGTTCTTTTTGCGCAACTTGTGATGTTTGAGATAACGCCCCATGGAAGAAGATTTGGAACAATCGTGGTGCGTGGAAACAGATGACTTGGAATTTATACTTTTGCCATTGTAATCATTCCGCTGTATCAATGGTGCGGTTGCATATCCATTTACTTGGTTGCCTAAATGCGGACGTGTAAAAGCTGGCGATATTACTGGTGAATTAGATGCTCCTTTAGAAAATGCTACACTATTAGAATTTAAAGAAGAAATATTGTCTATTACGGGTGTTCCAGAAGCAATTGAAGTTGGTGAGTGCTTGTCAAGATATAAGTTAGAAGAAATTGCTGTAGCAGTAGGTTCACGTCTCATAATTCAGTAAATTATAAAGACGTTAAAAACACCTCATACTTTTAAGCAAACGTGCTTAATTAAATTTTTTATGTTCAAAAATATACATTTATTACGGGTAGAACGATGCAATTAAACTAATTCCAATCGAACATTGCATTTAGCAAATAATGGGCCGAGACTTAGCTACAATGTATTAAGGTCTGCACTATCTAGTTTACCACGGCTACGCCTTATATAGGTCTGTCTGTCTTTTCATTGAACAATACTATTGAAAAGTTGAGCGATAAACAAACATGTATGCAAGAGGTTGTGTCTTTTAACAAATAGACATACTGAAATATGATTGGTTCAATTAAACAGTCTGACTTTATCATTGGTTTATACAAACAATACCATTAGCAGTCAGAGCCTATGTCCTAATGTGACCTAGGACTGCTTTAATATTATTTTTCAATCCAACTTAAGTACATTTTAGTGTGTAAACAAGGTTCGCGATAGGCCTTGAATGTACTGTTGGATTAGTGATCAAAGAAACCTTCTTTGTTTGACTTCCTAATTTAGCGTATTGGTATTATATTGATTTTTTAACGAAAACTTTCACTGAATTTTTTGCAAACTGAGACTGGTACTACACTTGGAGCACATACTTTTATTGATCGAAGTATTAATTTGTTTATATAGCTAAAAAGAATTTAAAGCACCAGTTTTGTTTGTTGATATTTACGTATATATCACAATAGAGATTTGGAGAGGTCTACTATCAAATAATAAAAATTGTATTTTTAACATCTATTAGTAAGAAAACTATACACTACTCCGATTTTGTATAATTTTTCACCTCATCTATAACAACGACTTAAAAACACAAATCAACTTTAGGTGACAAGCAACGTATAACATATGATAAGTAAAAAATTTTATCATTTTTATAATAAAAAGTAGTCAACTTACTTTGTTTAATGAATATATACATATATATTTGTGTGTGTGTGTGTAACTCTTGTCATTGGTGAGCGCAAATTGTTTTACAATATTGATTTTTAGTTACTTTTGTTTTATCTTGTTTAAAATGTCCAATTTAAAATTTCTTGTTTTTCTGTTACAACTTATCTTCCCTTTGTGAGGATTTGCTGTTTTTCTCCATTTGGTTCTGTCCATATGCGTCGTTTAAGAAGTCAAATGTATGACAGAACCAACTAAAAGTAGGAAATAAAATTAGCTATTAAACCTGTGCAACATATCAGGACCTATATGGTAAAAGACCTAGTGGAAAGGATCGTTCACTGGCTAAATGGATAGTGATGTAAAACATTTGAGGACACTGGGCAATTAGTATTGATCAGATTCACGATAAATAATAAATTTACAGGGTCGAGTTTAACTACCCTTAGGTCAGTGTTTAAAGGCACTGGCCTGACTCCAGATAGAGAGTGGGTTTAAGTTTATGTGTGAGACTTGAAAGGTATGTACAGCTAACGATTCCAGATAAGGATGTGAAACAGCTGTACAGTACTCCTGGTTTGAATGAAATCAATTGGATCTATTATTCAAGTGAATCTGACAATTTTAATCAGTTAATTCTAAATAAAATTAAGGGTTTTTGACAATTTTAGTGCTACCTTAGTGATTATAACTTTCTATATTTAAATAATAAATTCACAAAATCAGTTTTAACCACTCGTGGTTGATGCTTCGGCCTGACACCAGATGGGGCATTGGTCCACTTTTGTATGTCAGACTTCAAAAGGTATGCATTGGTGATGATTCCCACCAAGGATGTGAAACAGCTGTAAAGTGCTCCAGGTTTACTAAAACCAAGTGGGTTTATTGTTTCACCTTTGAACTATCTATTAATATACAAAAGAGATTATCTACATTTATTATGTAAAATGTTTTCGCTTCGAAATGCATGAAACAACAAGATTCGTCCATACGATTGAAGTTTACATTTTTGCCATTGAAGATCTTGTATATCGATGATTGAGGTTGCTTTCAACTTTCACTCATTCCTCTCGTCGAAATTGTGCTTTCAATGGGTTCAATTTCGTGTTAGATTTGATATGTATGCACTGCTGACAAAGATGAGAAACAGCTGTACAATGTTCCTGGTTGGTCTGAACCCAAGTAGATTTATTATTCAAGTCAATCTGACAATTCTGTTATTTCATCCTCAAAAACTCATTATTAGCAAATAAAACAATTGCATTAATAATAACTGTCGACTTGTTGAAATATATTTATACCAGCAAATGGGCATCGAAATGTACCAAATGCGGACTCGCACGTAATTCCGATAGTGGAACTCGGACTTAAAACCGTACAAGTATAGCCATTTGCAATTTTTTTCAAAGTTGACTCTATTTTGTGTCATTTTGAAGCCGATTGCTAACCAAAAGTTAAAACTGTTCAGTTCAAATTTATTTCTTGCTGTTCCGCATCAATAACGACAGTTTTAAAATTCTACATACATTTTCTGTTGCGTAGAGAAAATTAGTGCCAGAGCACATTTTCACTAGGCCATTTTTAAGTGGTTATTTAAACATTTTTTAACTTGATGAATTGGACTCAAATTACAACATTCAAAACAATGTAATCAGCTTAAAACTGAATGAAGTTAATTATTGATTTTAAAAATAAATCATACTGCCAGTTTTCAGTGTGTTTGTGTGTGTGTGTAGATGTTCAATCACATACGTAGATTGCAACAAATATTTTATAATACCAAGGTCAATAGGTCAAAAGTTTGTAAATCCGACATAAACAAACAAAGAGTACTTTATTAAAAATCATCACACTATTTTTTTATTTAAAAACGTGTATACTACGTACGCAAATATTTTTTTATTTAAGTAGTACTCAGTACAAGAAATAATTTGTCCAGTGTAAATGTTTTGTAAACTGCATTCATTATTATTATTATTAATATTTTTTTATTTAAGTAGTACTCAGTACAAGAAATAATTTGTCCAGTGTAAATGTTTTGTAAACTGCATTCATTATTATTATTATTATTATTATTATTATTATTATTATTATTATTATTATTATTATTAATATTATTATTATCACTATAACTCCGCCTAGTTTGGATCAGAAATGATTTAATCTAGCCAGTTACAAGCCTGGATAAAGAAGGAGGGTTTGAGCGCGCAAGGTTAGCAACCTGGCCTCTGTAAAAAATTTATACTGCTACGGAAACAATAAGAGAACGCCATTCCGGCAAATAGCGGCAAAAAGTGATCCCATGTATCTGGATGACACAATTACACAGATGACAGGATTGAATGAAAGCCGAAAGAAAGCTCACTTTTCAATTTGCAGAATATTTAATGCCAACGAGACTTTGTTATTGTTGCTGTTGTTTTGCTGTAATTGTTGTCTTATTTCCCCATGGTTATTTTTAGAGAAAAGGGTTTTGTATTATATATATATATATATATATATATATATATATATATATATATATATATATATATATATATATATAATATATCACTATTACTATTACTATTACTATTATTTTATTTTTTTTAATAATAATTATTATTATTTCAATTTTTATTATTTGTTGGCAAAGTTAAATAAAGGCCTGAATTTAGTGTTACTGTTAAAATAACGAATAAGGTAGGAAGTTTGATTGTTTAATGTACCAAAATTATGTTAATTGATAAAAATATTTTTAAAAAATCAATACAAATATGCATTAACAAAGATAAATGGAGGAGAATGATAGGTTTATAAGCATGGGACATTTTAATCACAACTGAAGGAAACAGTGAATTTATGATTGAAAGGCAATTAGCAAAGAATAGTAATCAACATGTCCAGAATCTGGAGGAATTATTGTTAAACTCACTTTGTTACACGTGCACCAGTGTGAATCGTGACTTATGGCAAAGGTAGATTGAAGAAAAATAGAATATATGTAATTACTAAAAAAAGATGCGAAATAGTGAGAGGAAGAAGATGAGAATTAAACCAGTCCCAAGTCTGGATCAAGGAGAAGAGTTTGAGTTCAAGGTTAACAACCGGGTATTTATAAAAAAATGTATATTGCAACAGAAACAAACAAGAGGATACTATGTGGAAAACAACGAACAAATTACTTGATCAAATTTCACGTCTACTGCCTGAAAGATTAGTAAAAACAGCTTTGAAATGGACAATTGATGATGGGGTAAACGACAGAAAATTTGACTAACAATCCTTTGGGAAGATTTAATTGAAATGAATGCTTCATATGTTTTGTGTTTTTAAAAAAAATTACATGCATACTATATAGACTATATTTATATTCATTAACATATGACATTCTATTTCATTTTGATCCCATTATTTGTACTACTACTTTTTTTATATTGATGGTAAAAATGTATTTTACGCTGAATGTATCTCTAGTGAGATATTAAAGCTTAATAGTAATAATATTATTAATACTGTTATCTTGTTGCCCCATACTTATTTTTAAATCAAAAGGGTTTTGTAATATATATATATATATATATATATATATATATATATATATATATATATATATGCAGTTAATTATTTGATCTCAAACTAAATTACTACAAATACACAACTCCGCCTAGTTTGGATTAGAAATGATTCAATCTAGCCAGTCCCAAGCCTGGATAAAAGAAGAGGGTTTGAGCGCGCAAGGTTAGCAACCTGGCCTCTGTAAAAAATTTATACTGCTGCGGAAACAATGAAAGATGACGTCATTCCGGCAAACAACAACGTTTCTGGATGGCAAAGTTACCAGATGACAAGGTTGATTGAAAGCCAAAAAAAGCGCAATCTTCGATTTGGAGAATATTTAATGCCAACAAGACTTTGTTATTGTTGTTGTTGTTTTGCTGTAATTGTTGTCTTATTGCCCCATGCTTATTCTTAAAGCAAAAGGGTTTTGTATAATATATATATATATATATAATACACAAACAAGCAAATAATAGGCTATTTCCCAGAGGAGTTTAGTACATTTGCAAATTGATTTCATGCATACAAAATGGGCTTCAATGTGTGGATGTAGAAATGATTTAAGTGTTTTTAACATATTGGAAGCCAAAGCAATTGATAACACCCTGAAATAATTATTAAATTGGATGACGCAATATGGAAGATGTGGTACCTCCTGTGTTTAACTTTTTATTAACCCAATAGACACATTGTGTGAGTACGTTTCCAGCAAGAGTAGCTACGCTTGCAGTTCAATGGTACAAAATTTGGATTTCTATTACCTGCCCTTGTACTACATTTTATAACAAGTTAACATTTAGTGCCGGTTGTAGGAATCGAACTCATCCAGGTTTGAGTTGGGTGCTGTACCATCAAGGATTCAAGCAATGAATTTTATTGTTATCAACATAATACAAATGCGAGTCTGCATAACACGTCAAACCCGTTGTCCCTTTAATTTTCATTTTGGTTGGTGACGTGGTCACCTCTTCATTATTTCCCATATTTATACAACATGAAGAACGATAGATTTCGATGGCTTGATAAGCGTAACACAAACGTAGAAGAATAACAAAGTTTCTTGGCTGGTAGACGACATCCTTGTGACGTCGCCACTGTTCGCAAAGATTGACGAGGCCGTCTGATTTTTTGTCAGGGTTATCTCCCTTAGCCCAAGGGCTACATATAATATACGTATACATTTAGATACCTTTTAAGTATCCTGGGTGTATGTTCGCACCCACCCGCCGTAGCGGAAGCCCAGTTATACCGCTGTGCACTTGGACCCTGCTGTTATTAGTCTAGAAGCCTAGGGGCACCTAGTTCAGGATGCATCACGTGGAGGACTAACAGTCAGGAATATCACCATTATTGGAAATTGAGACTTTATAAGCATTACTCAAATCCTCAGGATCATTAGCATCCCTTTAATGAATGAAGGATATACAGTACATTTTGGCGCTCGGTATGACATAGTTGGTAGAGCAATGGAGGTTCGAACCCTATTAAAATATTTACTGCTCAAAGATATTTCTCGTCAAAACATTGCAAGCAGAAACAATGTGTATGTGTGTGTGTGTGTCGAAGTGAACAGACAAGATTGATAAGATGATGTATCAAACGAAAATTTTGGGAAAATCATTTTGTTGGCCCATATTTTCTTTTTAGATTATGGGACTTGGTTGTTGTTTTTGCTGTTACTGTTAACCTGTTGCTATTTAATTATTTTTGACGGTGGTTCATCTAATGAAGTAGATCATCAGATTTGTTTAGCCGCTGCTGCTGTGTTTGGAGAACTTGCCAATTCACTTTGGGGACGAGAAAGATCAATTCAAAGATAAAGATGAAAAATTTTCTTTTCATTAGTTTGTACAGTGCTTCTGTACGCAGCTGATTATGGAGCTCAACAAATTTGAATCAGGATGTTTCAGATACCTTTGGCACAACACCCATTTTGCATCATCCGTATCAAGGTATTGGACCAATCCAAATGATTTCCAATTTTACGTTCTTCGAAAAAATCTCTTGATTCAATCTCACGTACCGTATTTTTGGCTTGTCCAAATGCCAATTGGAAGAAAAGGAAAGGTAGCCACAAAACGTACTTGGATTGATGCTGTTCGAGACGATCTTCACGCTATTTTTACACGGAATTTATTCTGGAAACAAGGGATAGACACGCATGTGATAATATGTCTATCCAGTGTATACACAATAATTAATTTATATATAAATATATACTTATTATCGGAATAAAATAGGCTGTGATAAGGTTAGTTTAAAAAAATCAATATATGAGCTAGAATTACTGTTTCAATGTTTTACTTTTCAAATTTGTCTGGTTTATTTTGATCAACAATCATGGTTTTCAAAATGTTTGAAGTCTGAAGGTTGTATTCGAATAATATATATATGAAAAATTGAGACTTTACGATGAGTACTCAAATAAACGATCTTCGATTTATCAAGATTTATCTAGATGGATTAAAATAGATTTGACCATTAGCCCCTCGGCTATTATTTTATATGGATAAATATTGATAAAAATGATTAAGCAGTTGATAGTAAAACCGTTTCTTCGTAAAGCATCACGAATAATTGCCCTCCACGATTTTTGAAATTGTGTAGAGAGATTGTTCGGTCCAACAATTTGGTCACTGTTTTTTATGACATCTTAGCCGAGATAGTGTGAAGATTGTGCCTAGTACCTTTTTTCTATGTTAAGCGGAATTACAACAACGGAAATGCTCTTCCATTAGTTCCAAGTTCACATAGTATCACAAAAATTCCCTTTCACTATTCACAATTTATGAAGGCCCACTTTGTTTATTTTACGAGAAACACCTTTCAGCAGTGGACATTTTAGCGAAGCCGAACGTGAGCCTTCGTTTTAGGACAATAAGACAACAATTACAGCAAACAACAATAACAACAAAGTCTCGTAATTCAAAAAGAACGTGAGACAACAAAATGTTTCAAAATGTGATTTGTATTTACTTGTCCTGTCCAGTATATTATATTGTGATGGACGTAAAACTGCGGGTAAACGCATTCGGTAAAGTGCAGTTACTGGCATTAAAATGCCGACCATCTTTTGGTATTTCAGCAATTATATATATATATGGATAGTGGAGGAGGGTTTGAGCGCGCAAGGTTAGCAACCTGGCCTCTGTAAAAAATCTTTACTGCTACGGAAACAATACAAGAGGACGCCATTCCGGTAAACAACGGTATAGAAGTGATCGCACGTTTCGGGATGACAGAGTTACACAGGTGATAGGGTTGAGTAAAAGCCAAAAGGAAGCTCAATCTTCGATTTGCAAAATCTTCAGTACCAACGAAACCTTGTTATCGTTGTTTTTGCTGTAATTGTTGTCTTATTGCCCCATGCTTATTTTTAAAGCAAAAGGGTTTGGCATAATATTATATATATATATAATGTGCATTGCTTTTCTTTTCATTTATTTTGGCTCATTTGTTTTTGTTGTTTGAGTGTTTGACCAAAACTCGTTCATTAATTAATTACAAAACCTTTTTGCTTGAAAAATAAGAAGAGGGCAACATGATAACAGCAAAAACAACAACAACAAAGTTACATGATTTATAAAAACAACATGATTCCATGTGTTCGAACATTTTGCCATGAGACATTTACATTTTCAAAAAGATTTTTCTATCATCTATTCCAAAACCGTTCTTGCTGGTCTTTCGGGCGATAAGCATGACCGAATGATTTCCTTTGTCTAATTGTAATGATGTCGTATAGTGAACGTAAGTTAGTTCTTCCCATGATCTCATTGTTAGATCGCGTTAGGTAATCTTTAAAATATACCGGTGATACTATCAATATTATATGTTCGCTTCCCGACAAAGCCTTTATTTATTTAAACAAACAATTGCAGCTAATGCAATTGAAAATATCTTTTCGCTCTAAAGAGCACAAGGCAGCGAGACTATAGGAATAGTAACAACAACAAAATTCTATTATTTAAAATTGGTTCCATATATGTTGACAATTTTGCCACAAACATTGTCCCATGTGACATTCATTTCAATTAGATTATTCAGAATCGTTCTATCAACCGTTAATTCGTCATTTTCAATTGTCCATTTCGAAACCGGTCTTGTTGATGGTAAAATAGGAGTTTGACCTTGTAATTTTCTTCATCTTCATCATAGTCTGCAAGATACCTTTATTTGCATGAAATCATTATTCAAATTTGAAATATTTGCCATTTTTTGAACACAGCTAGTATCTTTCGTTTTATAATCGACTATCTTTTTTTAAATTAAAAAATGATGACTCATGATAATGGAACAGTCACGCCTATGAGTAGGCTGTAAGCAGATTGATAATTGGTTGGTCCTAACGCTCGTAATGGTAATTAAGCTTTTCTTATTCTCCAGCCCACCCCCACTTTCCACCAAACTAATTAAACACGTCTGGAAAATTAAAATTAATTGATTTTTTAGCCAAATTAGTTGTTTGTTCTGTTTATTATTGATTAATTTAAAAATGGACGGCTGGAACAGCTGTTTTACACGCGTATGTTTGTATAAAAAACCGAACATTTAAATGTTAACTAAATATCAAATTCTTAACCCTAACGCAATTTGTATTATAATATTGATTTATCCATTACTTTTTTTCAAATAAAAAGGTGATATAAATAATTAATTCATTTTTTATAAAACCAAATCAATATTTTATGTAATGAAATGAAGAACGCTAAAGAATGGACTTTACCAATTCGGTTTGATAAATTCTAATTGGAAAGTATGTTAATGAGCACCGTTAATCACCTTTAATTGCATCCACGATGTACTTTTAGTACAATATTTAAAAAAAAATCGATAATCGGTATGTCAACCTAGTTTTACATTTTCTATGTGAACGTATATTCAGGGTCGTTTCCTTTTATCGACTGATCATTGGTTAATCACTGGAATTGGAAATTGATTCATCATGAGTACTATTCAAATCTTATTTTTTCACATAACTGTAAGCTCAATTGATGCTCGGTTGTACAAAATTACGTTTAGTTTCTTATTTACGAGAAATTATGATTTAAAAATCTCAGTATATGTACCTTTATTTTCAAAATTGTCAAATATATATATATATATATATATTATATACAAAACCATTTTGCTTTAAAAATAAGCATGGGGCATTAAGACAACAATTACAGCAAAAACAACAACAACAACAAAGTCTCGTTAGCATTGAACATTCTGCAAATCGAAGATTGAGCATCCTTTCGGCTTTCACTCAACCCTGTCATCCCGATACTTGCGATCATTTCTTTGCTGTTGTTTGCCGGAATGGTGTCTTCTTGTATTGTTTCCGTAGCAGTATAAATTTTTTTACAGGGGCCAGGTTGCTAACCTTGCGTGCTCAAACCCTCCTCCTTTATCCAGGCTTGGGACTGGCTAGATTGAACCATTTCTGATCAAAACTAAGCGACTATTCTTAAATAGTTAGTAAAATAAAGGTATATTTCATTATATACGTTATTATTTATCTTTTTATATATGCACCTATTTTATAATATAAATTATTTTTAAACATTTAATTTTATTGTATTTCAAATTTTTTAAATGTTTTCAATCTGGTTCTTTGATGCACCACTTTGATGTGAAGAATCACCATAAGTGGTAATTTATACTTTATGAGTACTACTCAATCCTTGAAATTATCAGCATATTGAACTCATTTTCATGCAACAATTTAATCTATTTTTTCACATAACTGTAAGATCAATTGATGCTCGATTGTACGAAATTATGTTTAGTTTCTATTTACGACAAATTATGATTTAAAAATTCCAGTGGAAGTACTTTTATTTATAAAATTGACACAAAACTGCAATAAGATAGATCTCTCTAACAAAGTTAAATGTCAAAAATTGTTGACAAATACGATTACATGTTTGGAAAGTGCATATGTTATTACTGTCAGTTTGTGTTGTATAACTCACATCTCATCACCGACACCATTTATTGATTGCCAAAAAACTGTAACGATTGGACATTTTGGCCGGAACAATGTGGGGTTGGCTTATTGAAAACTTCATTGTTTGCAATAATCAATTTTCAACAAGTGGACATTTTACCAAAGTGAAACCGCATTTAATGCTGGCGATGGCATTCGAACCCATGCCCACTCAAGTTCGAATCCAGCGCTGTCCCACTACGCCACCTCGGTGCAACTGTCAAACAGATGGCATGAGTGAGACCTGTCTCCTTTTCTAGAAAGGTGCATTATATAAATGTCTCGTACGTGATATTCTACAGAATGCAACGAAGACAAGTGGGTAGACTAAAATATTCAACAAAAAATTGTACAGTTGTACCACTTATCTACTTAGTAGAGAAGAGTCATTAATTCATGATTGGGTGTCGAATATGGACGCCTCTACATACGACACTATCTTTTAGTCTATCCGTTCGGTTGCGTTTGTTGTGACTGAACTAGCTGTTAATTTAGTTTATCCAGGCTTGCTAGAGGTCAAAAAGTGAAGGTCGTAGAATAATTTTTTTGCTTTTTCGTGTCTTATTCTAAAAGAAAGAATTTATATTGCAGTGCCGACCATCCAGAATCATAGTGCATAATTAGCAGACGCAAGGTTAAGTTGAAAGGCGTATGATGTTGCTGCTAGAACACCTAGGTGGTAACGAGTCTAAACAACGAAATCACAATTTGGAAACTGTTGACTAGGTAACTATAATTGTTGTTGGTGAGATACTGAAACAGAAACAAAATGATTATTTTGCTCATAATCCTAAGGATTTAAGTAATGCTTATAAAGTCTAAAATTCCCACTTTAGAAATGGATACTAGTATACACCCAACATACTTAAAAGTTATTTCAAACTATATTGATTTTTAATGTAGTGAATACTAAACATAAAAAAACAATTCTCACAAAATGCATTTTAGATATGATAAGTCAACAGTCTTTGTTATAAATTTCGAGTACCTTCAATCTTACTGTGACTAATATCTTCAACAAAAATTTTGCAAAGTATCTAATCCATCAATAATATTAATACTAATTTTGTTTTGAAAAATCTGATTTGTCATCAAAAGTTGGACTTCTTTGTGTTTTTTATCCAAATCTCATTGTAACAAATTGTTTTTGTCAGCGTTACATTAGGCACAAAACGTGGACCAATGTTTGGCTTTGCTAAAATGTCCACTGCTGAAAGATGTGTTTTCCGTAAAAACATTCGAAGTAGCAATAAATAAATAAATAAACAAATTATTGATTATACACATTTTAAATTAATAGTTATCAAAATAATAAAAGGCCAATAATTCAAATTTTATCTGCGCGTTTATCTTAATAAAAAATTCACGTTTATTCAAGGATAAAAATAGAACAAGATATTTTTTTTCATCTTTTAATTTTTTTGAATATCTAATTTAATTAATCGATAAAAATATTTTAAATTAACAATTTCATGTTTAATTAATTTTAATGTTGCAATTCACTCCAAATACTTAATATTATATCCTGAGTAAAAATTCCAGTAGTTATATTCTACTTTTGTCGACTTATCTTACCACAAAAGCAAACAAGCAAGCACACTTACAATTTTATTAAGAAATTAACCAATCAAAGTACAGAATTTCATCGATCAATAATGTAAATAAAATTATGTCAATCTGATTGGTTAACAATTATTTCAAATTATCGATATCTTTTCCTATTGGAAAAGACAGCTTAAAGTGATATCGGAAAATATCAATCTGTATATAAATAAATAATAAATTATTTTTTAAAATATATATATATATATAAGTAAATTGCATAAACACAGCTATCAAATATTAGCGAATTGCATATAATCTTTTCATGCTTTTATACGTTGTAGCAAATTTGTGTGATTGATTTGTACATGTTCACAGCGCATAATTTCGTGTCAAAATAACACGAAAATCAACTAGTCTGTTTTTCAATTTAGTTCAACCCATAGTTGTTGTTGACACAATTATGTGAATGATTTATGTCTCAAAGGCACATTATATCTAAATGTCACTTATTTTTGACTTAGCGAACATGTATATCACAGTTTTCATTTTGTGTGTGTGTGTAATTATCCAATGCTTGTAATAATTTATACTTTTAGCATTGCGTATTCCTTCTATGCGAATAGTGATGTTCCACGTGTTATCAATCGCGTACCTAAGATAATAATAATAATAAAATAAATACTAATAACAATAAAAGTATTAATAAAAAAAATAATATTTATTATAAAAGTAACGACAATAATAATAAAACATATATGTAAGGTATAAGTTCATTTTATCGAATTGCATTACATATTATCGTAATATTTATCGACTCTAGTGAAATGTGCAAATGGTTAATCCTGTGTATTAATTATAATCACATTATATTTACTTTAATCGTGTGTTATCGACTTTATGACGTTCATTCCATTTAATATTGTTAGTTTATAAGGCGTCTATAGCATATTGTTCACTGCTATGTTGCGTTACAATTAAGGAAAATACATTAAAAAATTGTAACATTACATTTATTAACGGCAATGCATTATTCTGTTTTTCATTAAGTTTTAATTAAGAAAAATTTTATCAATCGATTTTTCGGAAAATAACATTTCTTTTAACAAAAGGTGATTATTTGACCTTGAGAATGAATATAAAGTGGAAAAATCAATATTTAGCTAGTATTATATTAGTTGTAATGAGTCGTTGTGCAAATTTGGTCACACATTTAGAAACCTTTCTTACGGTTAAAAAATTATGATCACACATTCACACAAAAGGTTATCTAACTCTTATTGGTTCCTTTTTACGCTCCTTTTTCCGCTGGTTGCTTTTATCATCCACCGAATGCAAAAAGAACATTGGGCACATTGTGTTGCATATTATTAATAAAATACTTTTAAAATATCTGCAATTTACACATTTGCATTAATATTTGTACAAAATTGATTAGTTTGTATGTACAGGAGATGGAAATACGCATACAAGCATATGGTACAATTATATGTAATATTTTAAATTATCGATGATTGTATATTCTAATTGGCCTATTTTTATAATTACTACTAATTTGATAATAATTATAGTGACTTAAAAATCAATATTTAAATAATTTGAATTATACGCATAATAAATACCATATATATATATATATTATATTATACAAAAAAACTTTTACTTTAAAAATAAGCATGAGGCAATAAAACAACAATTACAGCAAAATAACAACAACAACAAAGTCTTGTTGACATTAAAGATTTTGCAAATCGAAGATTGAGCTTCCTTTCGGCTTTCACTCAACCCTGTCATTTGTGTAACTCTGTCATCCAGATACGTGCAATCACTTCTATGCCGTTGGCTGCCGGAATGGCGTCCTCTTGTATTGTTTCCGTAGCAGTATAAATTTTTTGCAAAAGCCAGGTTGTTAAAAAATTGTTTTGAACCGTTTTGCACAATCTGGGTAAAATAAAATAATTTTAAATTGCAACGTTATTTATAAGGTAATATATTTCGTTTAGTTTATGTATTTTGTAATTAATAAATAAAGAAATCTTGTTGATTTTACATTGTAATATATATTTTTGTAAACTGTTTTGTGACTTCTTCAAGTAAGTTAACAATCTTTTATAAAATGACGAATTATTTATGGATAAAATTAATTTTGAAATGAAATGAGTTGACACATTATAAGCATCTTACAGAAATTAAATTTAAAAAAGTTAATTATTAAAATTTAATTCAGATTTGTGCATTTTATACATAGGTGGTTTAATGGTACAGCGTTCGATTTGGATTTGGGTAAACATTGGGGTTCGAATCCCATCATTGGCCCACTATAATGCGGGTCCACGTTCGGTTTTGCTAAAATGTCCACTGCTGAAAGATGCGCATTTCTCGTGCAAACATTCAAAGTAATAAAAATAAATAATTATGGCAAAACAAAGGTTGATAGATTACAGAAAACTTGACCAAGAATCATTTGGAAAGATTTAACTGAAATGAATGTCTCATGGACGAGGGAACTCGATACGGGTCGACGTTCCGTTCCGCTAAAATGTCTACTGCTGAAAGGCATGATACTTTCGTCAAAACATTCAAAAAATAAATAAAAATAACTAATTTATTATATTTTTTAAATGACAATTTCTTTGCTGCCAAGCAACACAATCCTTAAAGTAATTGTAATTTTTTTCAATCATTTGAAAATATAATTTGACAAATATAAATGTTTGATAAAGAAAATTAATAATGCAATACAAAATCAAATTTAAACGCTTTGAGAAAGGTCTACAAATCAATGAATATTATCTGAAATATTAAAAATGTATAGCTTTCATCATCTTTCATCATAATACACAGATTACAATAGATAAACAAGTTGCTGTCAAAATCACTACAGTATAATTCATTGGTGTTTGTAACAGAATTTAATTATATGAAGTACATCCAAGTTGTACTAAAGCATTCAATTATTAAATATGGTTAAATTGGTAGTTGTTTAAGGTAGCACTAAAATGGGTAAAATATTCAATTTTATATTTAATGCTGGATCTCAATGTGATACTGTAGAGCAGTAAAAAATCAACACAACTTATACTCTAGTTTATATTTTAAAAAAAATAACATAATTTTTGAAATTAAAGTAGGTTTAATCCTATAAGTTACGAAATCTTTGACTAAATTGCTGCCAAGCAACACAATCCTTAAAGTAATTGTAATTTTTTTCAATCATTTGAAAATATAATGCAAATGGTTTGAGAAATATAAATGCTCAATTAAGAAAATTAATAATGTAGTGCAAAATCAAATTTAAACGCTTTGAGAAAGGTCTACAAATCAATAAATATTATCTAAAATATTAAAAATGTATAGCTTTCATTACCTGTTTTTGTATATCTATACATATTTAATAATATAAATTACTTTCAAGCAACTAATTTGCTTGTTTTTCAATTTTTTAAATGTCAATTTTTTGTTTTTGACCTTAACCCATTATATCCCAAGTTTTTAATTTTGCGAATTTTGTTGAAATATTTCATATTACTTAAATAGGTATATAAAACATGATAAAGTTCCAATTTTATATTTATTTAAAGAAATGTTAATCCTAATCAATCAAATATTCAATAAGTGATTTATAATTGAAAAATTAGGTAAAACACAGTCATTAAAACGATATAAGTATTTTTAGACTGTCCTCAAATGAGGACAGTGGGATATAACGGGTTAATGAATATTTATCTAATATTGATAAAAATATTTAACTTTTATAAAATAATTTACTTACACTGCCAACATAATAAGTTTAACAAATGTATCAGTCCACGTAAGATGATTATCTAGGGTAATGATAATGGTATAAAAAATACTTTACTTATAATTTTAAGATAATGTTTAATACACTTGGATGTGCTTCATCTAATTAAATAGTGTCACAACAACGAGTAAATGATACTTGCTGATATTAACACCAGCTCGTTTATTTACAGTATAATATAATAGGGATGTTGTTAGATGTATTTCAGCCGTGTTGCATTTCCGTTGGTGGACATACTGTGCTAAAACTGT
>JAKXYG010001160.1:220000-235000 GCA_025895645.1 Cardicola forsteri | reverse complement strand
TGTTTATAATTGTACTTTTGACCTAAATTAGAATTTCATAATAATATTAATATAGAATATTGGTTTATGTAACACATTTTACTTATAATCCTAAGATAATCTTTAAATAATACTATAGATGTGCTTTATGTAGTTTAATAATATTACAAAATCGAATGAGTTGTACTTCATTAATTTTTAAAAATGTTTACTACTTAGAATGTTTTGCGAGAAACGCAACTTTCAACAGTGGACATTTTAGCGAAGGCGAACGCGGGCCCTCATTTCAGTGCCGGTGGTGGGATTCGAAACCAGATGGCCAGATCGAGCGCTGTACCGCTAGACTACCCCGGTAATATAAGAGTAATGGTAATAATAATAATAATAATAATAATAATAATGATAATAACAATAATAACAATAATAATAATAATAGTAATAATAATAATAGTAATAGTAATAATAATGATAATAGTAATAGTAATAATAGTAATAATAATGATAATAATAATAATAGTAATAATAATAATAGTAGTAATAATAATAATAGTAATAGTAATAATAGTAATAATAATAATAGTAGTAATAATAATAATAATAATAGTAATAATAATAATAGTAATAATTATAATAGTAATAGTAATAATAGTAATAATAATATTAATAATAATAATAATAATGGTAATAATAGTAATAATAATAATAGTAATAGTAATAATAATATTAATAATAATAATGGTAATAATAATAATAATAAAAATAATAATAGTAATAATAGTAATAATAATAATAATAGTAATAGTAATAATAGTAATAAATATCACTAATCCCATTGGTGAGGTTATCCTGCAACAGAGATGACAAGAAAATAACTGTCCTTTGGATATACTTCATATAACCGGTTTATTAAATGAGACAAAAAATCTCTCTTTTCACAAATGTTCGATTTACTTAGTTTTACAATAATTTTGTTAAGTTACAAAGAGACTTTATACATATTTTATATGTAATGGGATGCTAATAATCCTGACAAGTCTCAATTTCGGTAACTATCGTAATCAAGTTCGGATTGGAATTGGAATTAATGCAAATATTTTATAATTTGTAAAAAAATTAAAAAGATTTTACCAAATTTGATTTTTTTTAATATAAAGCATTATCGATTTTGTCAATGAATTATAAAATGTATTCAAATTTTTTATTTTACTATTTTAAAGTTAAAAACAAAAATCGGCTTATTTTTTTATTATTGATTATAAAATAATACGATGAATACAAATCACTTATTTTTTAAAATTTTAAACTGAATTAATTATTAAATTATGTGCATAAAAACGAACTACTTGTAAGTAATTGAATTGTAAATTTACTACAAAACTCGATGAATGAATTAACCAAGGCGATTACAAGATACTCTGCACCGTCATCTGTCAATATTCTATAATATCGTCGTTACAAATGTAAAAGCTGCCAAGTGGTTGCCTTCAAGCCTGTTGCAAGTGAAGAGATCATTTTGTTTCTGTTTCAGTATCTCACCCAACAACAATTATAGTTACCTAGTCAACAGTTTCCAAATTGTGATTTCGTTGTTTAGACTCGTTACCACCTAGGTGTTCTAGCAGCAACATCATACGCCTTTCAACTTAACCTTGCGTCTGCTAATTATGCACTATGATTCTGGATGGTCGGCACTGCAATATAAATTCTTTCTTTTAGAATAAGACACGAAAAAGCAAAAAAATTATTCTACGACCTTCACTTTTTGACCTCTAGCAAGCCTGGATAAACTAAATTAACAGCTAGTTCAGTCACAACAAACGCAACCGAACGGATAGACTAAAAGATAGTGTCGTATGTAGAGGCGTCCATATTCGACACCCAATCATGAATTAATGACTCTTCTCTACTAAGTAGATAAGTGGTACAACTGTACAATTTTTTGTTGAATATTTTAGTCTACCCACTTGTCTTCGTTGCATTCTGTAGAATATCACGTACGAGACATTTATATAATGCACCTTTCTAGAAAAGGAGACAGGTCTCACTCATGCCATCTGTTTGACAGTTGCACCGAGGTGGCGTAGTGGGACAGCGCTGGATTCGAACTTGAGTGGGCATGGGTTCGAATGCCATCGCCAGCATTAAATGCGGTTTCACTTTGGTAAAATGTCCACTTGTTGAAAATTGATTATTGCAAACAATGAAGTTTTCAATAAGCCAACCCCACATTGTTCCGGCCAAAATGTCCAATCGTTACAGTTTTTTGGCAATCAATAAATGGTGTCGGTGATGAGATGTGAGTTATACAACACAAACTGACAGTAATAACATATGCACTTTCCAAACATGTAATCGTATTTGTCAACAATTTTTGACATTTAACTTTGTTAGAGAGATCTATCTTATTGCAGTTTTGTGTCAATTTTATAAATAAAAGTACTTCCACTGGAATTTTTAAATCATAATTTGTCGTAAATAAGAAACTAAACATAATTTCGTACAATCGAGCATCAATTGATCTTACAGTTATGTGAGAAAATAGATTAAATTGTTACATGAAAATGAGCTCAATATGCTGATAATTTCAAGGATTGAGTAGTATTCATAAAGTATAAATTACTACTTATGGTGATTCTTCACATCAAAAAACCAGATCGGAAACCAGGTACGTAGCTGCATAACTGAACTGTCACTTTGAGGGATAAATAGAAGTAGTTGGATTATAGAAATTACTGGCGTCATCAATCCTGGTTAACGGTGGTACCGACGCAAAATGCGGGACAATAGTTAAACGTTGTTATACGCACAAAACAATTGAAAGGGATAGCTGAAGAGATTCTGCGGCTAATTAATTGACTAAAATTATTGATTTTAATGGTTCTAAGGAGTAAAGCTTATAAAATCTCAATTTCCAATTGCATTCTTGACAAAATTACCACAGGCATCTAGACTAATAACTGCAGGAACCGAGAGAACAACTGGGCTTCCCCTATAGCGGATAAGGGAGATAAGTCTGACAAAAAATCAGGCGGCTAAGTCAATTTTTGCGAAGAGTAGCGATATCACAAGGATGCCGTCTACTAGCCAGGAAACTTCGTTATTCTTTTACGTTTGTTACGCTTATCAAGTAATTGAAGTTGATCGTTTAATGTACTGTACAAATATAAGAATAATTAAGAGGTGACTAGATCAACAACTCAATAAATGAAATAGATTTTAATCGAATGTACACCATACAAACACGACTCTCATTCTAAATATTTACCTTAACCGAACAATAATCGTCTATATTCACATACAATAATAGTCAATTCTGTCCACAAATAATAAAAACATTTTACCAATTAAATTGTATACGCGATTTGTATATAAAACATCACATCTGTATACTAAAAACGACCCCCATAAATTATTAACCAAAATTAATAAACAAAACCCCATTCACATCGTTAATAAATGTATCACGTGTACAATCATTGTAAACTAAAAGGCAAATTGCACAAATAACGAAAAAAATTATAAAGTGCATATGATAATTGCATTACTACAATGCTATCGCGTATTCCAATTTAGGCATCCGATAAAGCAAACACACCCGGTAAATTTTTACCTAAAATAAAGATATATATATAAAAATAAGTTTCTTAGAAAGAAAGAGATTATACTTCAAAAATACAAAATTAATTATCATCATCACACGTACCTTCAAGGAGTTCCAAACTGGCTCCACCACCAGTGCTAACGTGGCTTACTTTATCTTCAGTGTTCCATTTTGCACAACACGTTGCAGTATCACCACCACCTATAAAATGAACCCATTAAAACATGAAATCTTGTTAAAAAATTATCGATTCATTGTGGTTAGTGACATGGTTGCCATTTGTTTATTTCTAAATTTGTTCGATATATAAAACAATCAACTACAATTAAGCATATATATTTGCATATTAGATAGCATATTGCTATTGCTTATAATACGTAATGGAAGGGATTCTAATGCTCCTTTTTAAAGCACATCACAGCCGCATCTATCATCCTGGCACGTTTATCAACAAAACCTGTGAACCTTCCGTGTGTAAACCTACCAATAATCGTTGTTGCTCCTTTTTGAGTCACCGAAACGATTGCATCCATTGCCGCCTTGGTACCCGATGCAAATTTCTCCATTTCGAAAACACCCATAGGTCCATTCCAAACAATGGTTTTGGCCTTTTCAATTACATTGCAAAAGTTTACCATCGTGGTTGGACCACAATCCAAACCCTAAAATATTATTTAAGAAAAGAACATTGCAATAAACAAACTGTGGTAATTTATATATATATATATATATATATATATATATATATATATATATATATATATATATATATATATGCCAACCACATTTAATTTATAAAACCGAGCAAACTACAACCCTTAAATATGCGATAAACAAAAGTAAAACTTTAATTTCAAAAATTATTAATCGATTAAAAATAATTTAGAAACGCACCATCCAGCCATCTGGAATTCCGGATTCTATAGTAGCTGAACCTGTTTGTGCGTCTTCAGCAAACTTGTTCGCAGTCACAAAATCAACTGGTAAATGAATTTCGACCTTTTTAGCTTTAGCTTCATTCATCACTGACTCTACAATTTCTGCTCCTGCTTCGTCGTAAAGACTTGATCCAATCTGAAAAGTATACAAAAAGAGTTATTGTTTAACCGTCCAACGGGACATTTAGCACAGTTAAGTAATAGCCCTGAATTAATTCCAAAAGTTAGATTCTAAAAGATGCGGACTCAGTTACAAGTTTAGTGCTTTAATCATCTCTAATACTATCAACACACACACCACCACTGACAATAAATGCGGACCCTTATTTAACTTTGCTATATATATATATATATATAAACTTACTTTCATGTTGTGTAATTTCTTTAAAAATGTGAAGGCCATACCACCAGTAATAATCAGCATATTCACTTTATCCAACATGTTTTTGATCAATTGAATTTTGTCACTAACTTTGGCTCTGTTATACAAATGTACGATAAACATAATTTAAATAAATTTCAAGCCAAACCGAGACGAGTTTTAAGTAAAAAATAAAGTAACAAAATTTAAATACGGTATATATATAAGCCAAATAATTTTAAACAGAAAAGCATTAAATGTTAAAAAGATTGTTGTAAATAAACATGTACAAACATTCTAAAACAACAGCATAAAATCAAACAACGTATCCTAGATTAAAAAAACGTACCCTCCTAAAATTGCTAAAAATGGACGCTCTGGAGATTCCAAAGCTTTAGCAAAATATGTGAGCTCCTTATTCATAAGAAATCCACATGACTTCTGTGGCAATTGACAACCAACCATGGATCTGTTTAAATAAAATGTAAATAATACCTTTCAAGATACATAATTTATATTAATTCAATACTGATTTTACAATTCACTAAATAGTTAATAACAACACAATGTCATCGTCATAAAAGACAACATCCGCAATGTTTATTTCACCACTATGTATAAAACCACGAAAATGCATGTTATTATCAAATGAAAAGAAAACACTCACGCATGTGCTCGATGTGCTGTTCCAAAAGCATCATTAACATATACATCTCCCAACGATGTTAAGCCTTCACTAAAAGCCTTAATTGCATCGGCGCTAGCCTTGATCTACAAAAATTAAAATCTTTTTCAATATAATTATACCAAAACATTTCTAGCAATTTTTTATATTAAAAATTAAAAATTTGTGTAGATAATATAAATTTTCGTAATTTAATAAAAGGTGTTCCACAAGAAAACCATGTAATACTAAACAAAATATCATGTTATGTATAAACATACATATAAAACAACTAAAACAGTAAGTCACTATTAGTACCAGCAAAATCGTAAAACAACCTTACCTTTCCTCCAGAAGCGTCAGTGCCCTTTCCTTCCTCTTCAACATGAAAACGTAAATTTTCAAGAAGAAAAACCGAACCCGGTTTAGGATTAGCACAAGCACTTTGTACTTCCGGTCCAACGCAATCATTTAAGAAAGTCACTTCTCTTCCTAAAAGCTTTGAAACTTCACCGCAAACAGGTTTCAAAGAATATTTATCAACTTTTTGTCCATCGGGACGACCCAAATGCGACATCAATACAACGCTTTTTGCTCCTTTGTCCAGAGCATATTTTATAGTCGGTATTGCAGCAGCAATTCTAAAAATTATTTTTTATCATCTTACCTCTGTGTATTGGTAACCTTTCCATCTTTCATTGGGACATTAAAATCGACACTAAAATTCAAAAAATAATTAAAAAACAACTAACCGGATTAATACCCGCTTATTTTTCAAATCAACATTTTCTATGCTGAGCTTTTTTAGAGTCATATCGACGCGAATCACGTACACAATCTTTTAGTGGTAACCTTAAGTAGATTTAGTTGTTTAAATAAAACAAACATATAAAACAACAAAAACTTTATATTAAAATGTAGTTATAGTAATAATAAAATTTATAAATTAAAAATGTTTTAAAATTGTTAATATATTATTTTTTAAACTATAAATAATAAATAATAAATGCGCGTCACGCTGCATGTCAAGTGATACGTTATCTTCTTCTTCTTCTTCTTCTTCTTATTATTATTATTATTTTATTCAGATTTAATATTTTACTAGATACACATTTAACAATTATTACAGTGTTTTTGTATTGTATTACAAAGCTTGTTTTATTATTGCTTTTGTATATTTATTATTTTTGCGCAATTTCCATTTTTTTTAACTTTTCCATTATTTCCTTTAATTTTTCGTTTGAATTTTAAATATTTTCTGCGACAAATCTATTATTATTTTATTATTTAATAATTTATAATTTATTAAAATTAAGGATTAAAAGGAGATTCTTTTATTTAACTCTTCTACCAACCTACAACCTGCAACATTTATTTATTTATTTATTTATGGTTATTGGCTTAGATACTTTAGTAGAAGTAGCTTTCAGCACATGTAGCGATGCAAATAAAACGCTTTTTTAATAGATCTCAAATTATTGAAAAAAAAAAGAAATAAAGGTTGAAGTAAAAGGAGTAATTCGTAATAAATAATAAAAAAATAAAAAAATACAATTGCAATTACAGTCAGATTAAATAATTCAGTATCATAGGGTTCAAAATATGCAATTAAAAATATAAATTTTATACAAAATAACTAGTAAAAAGATAAATAGTCTTTAAACTGAAAACATTAAAACACACAATAACAAAAAAATAATGCAATTTGAAATTATAAAAATAAACAAAAATAATAAAAATATAAAAAGTAATAACAAAACGAATTTTGTATTATAATATAAAAATACTATAATAATTTTTTTTAATGTAAAAATATCGCTTCACTTACAATGCAACGTGATTACTAGTGTTGTTATATTTTAGGTGTTTAGACTGAGTTGAGAAAAAATCTAATAAGCTTTATATATTGCTACAGGGGCTAAAATGGGAGCTGTCAAAATTAGCATATTGAAATTAATTGACTTTCCTTACATCACTTAAGCATATTAGGCACATCAACATTTTACTAAAATAAGCATTAAACATCACATTAGCAATATCAATATTTAAAACACTAAACATATTTCCTTTTACAAATAGCATTATCAAATTTACGCTTAGATTAAAAACCCAGAATTTATACATTTCGACAACATGAAAAAACTACTACGTTATTTGCTTAAAAATAAATTATATTATGAAATATGTACATATATATAAAGCAGACATCACCAATTGTCCAAAATTAATGACTATCACCATTTACCCACTTGAATGCAATTTATCCAAAAAAATTCCAAGACACTTAACTATTTATAATTATAAAAAAGTTAAAACACAATTAACTTTAAGTATTAATAGTCCATATTATTTTAGCATAATTACTTTGTTGAAAAAAATAAACTTTCAAGTTAAAATAACAAAAATTGAAAAATAACAGTTCACTGACAAGTACCATTTTAGACCCTGTACATTTTACACAATTTTTTTCTGTTGACTATATATATATATATATATATACTTAGTTGCATTTTTAATAAATATGCAGATCTTGCATAATTATCAAACGCAATAGTCGTTAATTAGCAATATTTACTTATATAAATTATAAAAATAAAAAGCAAACAGACTAATACTGACAATTATTTAATTATGTTAAACATTAATTCAAAAATGTAATGTTTGTTCATTTAAAGGAAAAATAAATAAAATAATTGTCTATGATGATTAATTAAAGAATCATAATTGTAAAGGTTAAAAAATTAAGCAATTAAATTTTTTAAATACATTTTTATAACATAAAATTGTTAAACATTTAATTACTAATATATTCAAGGATTGCTGTATTACTTTTGCTTGTAAACCAGTTTCTGTTATACATGTTATAATTTTTAAGTTAAGGTATTCAGGTATTCAGGTATATTCACGAGTTAAGTAGGAGGAAACTCCTTTTGGTACTCGGTTCAAAATATCAGGTATCAACAAAAATAAATCTCGAAAAAGTTTTGTAACAAGCGTTAAACAATTCAAAACTTTAAATAAAAAGATTTATAAAATATAGTAATAAATTATTAAAATAAAAAAACAATAAAAAATAAAATTATAAATTATATTAAAAATTTTGGAAAAACATTTTATATATGTAGTTTAAAACGTTTTAATAAAGGGATAATAGAAATTAAACTTAAAGTAAAAATTGTATTACAACGTAATTAAACACACTTAACAATAAGTAACACAATAATTTATTATTTATTTATTTAAATATTTAAAATCTTGTAATAATTTTGACGCCATCACACTCGTGAGATGAGGCGCACGTCACGCTACATGTCCATTAGAGCGTTATTCATCCTTCTCTCTTTTCTTTTTTTGAAGATTATTGCAGTGTTTTTGTATTGTAATACGTAACTAGTTTTATTATTATTATTGTATATTTATAATTTTTGTTCGTTTTCTATAATAGTTAACTTTCACTATCCACCTTGATCATGTCTTAAATTAATTTTTTTTTTCTGTAACTAATCCCCCTTTACCTCACCATCCATTTTATATTTCTCTCCTGCAAACTTGAGACTATTTGAGAACCGAGTACTAAAAGGCGTTTTGGCTTACTCAACTCGTGAAAAATCCTGAAATGCTGAAATCTTCAAATCATTGTACTTATTTATATAAATTCATAAAATTAAAGGTTGTATTTATTCAATATTTAATTTATAATTTTAATGTACATTGTTTTTTAATTATTGAAACTGTTTTGTAAGCAATACTTTTAATAGTTTATTAATTATACACATAAACTTTATATTCATATTTATACATATTAGATTATGTATTATACAAAACCCTTTTGCTTTAAAAATAAGCATGGGGCAATGAGACAACAATTACAGCAAAAATTAACATCAAAGTCTCGTAATTCAAAGAGAACATAAGACAACAAAATGTTTCCATGTATTTGAACATTCTACCAAACAGTTTGCTTGATTTTATAAAACATTCATTTTAATTAAATCTTTTCAAATAACTTTTAACCAAGTTTTCTGGGGTCTACCAACTTTCCTTTTGCCATTTTCAATCTTCCATTCCAAAGCCGTTCTTACTGGTTTTTCGGGCAGAATTCAACCAAGTAATTTTCTTCATCTAACTGTAATGATGTCATGCAGTGAACAAAAGTCGGTTCTTTTTATGATTATTTAAAATGTGGTCGCGCCAGGTAATCTTTAAAATACTTCTTAACACCGGCGATAAAAAACATTCACCATCTTATCAATCTTGTCCGTTCGCTTCCACGTTTCACTCCCATATATTGCCGTAGGAATGATTATTAATGCGTATAAACAAAGTTTTGTCTTTAGGCAAATGAAAAACATGACCATATTGACTTAAATCTATGGAAGACTGACATTGCCTTTCCATTCCTAGTTTTAACATCAATTTTGGTTTTTATGTCTTTACCAATGATGCTTCCCAGATATGTCAAGGAAACAAAAGTATCAATATCTTGTCCACTAATTTTGACAAACAAAATATTGATACTGTTGATTCTATTAAAAATAATTTATTAAAAGTAAAGTGCGCGTCTTTTTTGTTGGTTTTTAAAGATTGTTGCAGTGTTTTGCATTATAATACAAAACTTGTTTTATTATTACTTTTGTATTTATTATTTTTGCTAACTTTCCAGGTTTTACAATCTATCTTGACTTTTTGTCTTAATTTCTGTGAGAAAGCCCCCTTTACCTTATCCTACATTTTATGTTTCTCCCTAATAATTTGGTAATTATTTACTAAAGGCATTTTGGTATACTCAACTCGTAGACAATCCTAAATTTAACCAAGTGAAAACATATCAATTTTCGTAGATCTTCAGGCACGATTTTTCCATATTTGGTTTGCCACAATAAATTTAATAGCATTAATAAAAAATTTAGGAGTCCTTTTTACTCCTTATCTGCAATTTTTATTTCATTATAAGAAAAGAGCAAAAAATCGGTTTTGGGCTAATTAAATGTTTTATACTTACTGTCGGAATTATTCCAGACAATGTTTTGTGTTGTATGTCAGACTGGATTTATAAGTGTATATAGGTCACTGCTCCTACTATAAGATTTTACTAAAATCTTGGCCCTGATTTCCTTTGCTTTAACTTGATAAGGATAATTATTAGCACCCCAGTTAACTATGGTCAGTAATTAAAATTTTTGATCTAAATTATCGTTTTCTACTTCGAATGTTACAAAAAACAATTTAAAATTACATATCAATACGCATTTTAGTGCCAGGAAAACACAGGACACAACCCATACTCACAGAACCGAATTCACATTAATAACAAACGTGATACATTCAAATACAAAAAGGCGCTTTAAAACAAAGTATAAATGAAGTCAAAGTTGTTTAAATGTACAATACTATAAAAATTGTAATTTAAATAAAAATTAATGATTATCTTAAATATTTTATTCCAACAGTAACACTCACGGCCAAAAAACGCAGTTTTTTCAACGATTGGAGCTGATCCAGAAGGCTATCACTTGAAACAACTCGAAAACCGTAAGTTGTTCCTGTTAGGCGATAAAAGATTTCGAAACAATTTATTGTATTGGTCATTAAAATCGGAACGTCTAACACAGTACTCTAATGCTGCACAGGGTGTTTTGAGGGTCTATAAGCATAAACCGGAAAAACTTATTCTTGACCAATTTTAGACACTATTTTACTCATAAGTCTGTTTCGGCCTGCAGTAAACTTCGTAAACATATTGTCACAGTTCCAAGACTATATTTATTTAAACCATATTGCGATAAGTTTAT
Organism: Cardicola forsteri; assembly: GCA_025895645.1. NCBI lineage: Eukaryota > Metazoa > Platyhelminthes > Trematoda > Strigeidida > Aporocotylidae > Cardicola > Cardicola forsteri. The sequence continues at coordinate 223,665 of JAKXYG010001160.1, read as the reverse complement.
TTAACGTTGCTTTTTATTTTTCCATTTTATTGTTCAATTCACTTTTTATACCAGATATATTAAAAACTGAAGATTAAAAGGAATAATTCATTTTTCTATATACCTCGTGTATTGTTCTGTTCAACTAAAATGTGATATGTATGAACTTGTAATATCTGAAGTACATCCTCACACATTAAGAAATAATAGAAGCATTTTTTATTTTCTTGTTTAAAACAACTATAAACATTACAAAATTTAAAGTGTGTTAGAAAAGGTTTTACTTTGCTTGCACTAGAATAAAATGCTTAAAACTTTTTCATTGACAAAAGTTTAATATTTAATTAAAGATGTTAATGTTTTAGTGCTTTAATAAGAAAAGCTTACTTTTTAAATTAAAACAACTACAAACTACTGCTTTCGTACTTGTATTAATTTTGTTTTAAATCAAAACACAACTATAAATACTTAAAATAAAAAAACCTAATTGAATTTACAAATATTGTAACCCAGAGTATCAGCACTTTATAAACCAAAAATAAAGCAATGTGCATTGCCTAATATAACTGCATGGTAGTAACTAAAAATTTTTATTTATTATTTATTTTATGTTTTCTACTTCGAATGTTTTACAAGAAACATTTTTCAGCAGTGGACATTTTAGCGAAGCCAAACGTGGGCCCGCATTTTAGTGCCGGTAATGGGATTCGAACCCGGATGCCCACCGAGGTCCGAATTCGAGCGCTGTACCGCTAGACCACCCCGGCAATATTGTATTAAATATCATCCACACTTTTATTTGTACAATGCATCTAAATAAAAATGTTCACTATGTAAAAATAGATCTTGCAAAATTGAAATACTTGAAATGCTGTACAACAACAATTAATTGTAAACGTTTATCATCTTCATCATTATTCCAAATATGTGCAAAACACTGATTATTGACTTGACCAAAAATGATCCACGCTACAAACTACAAAAAAAAAACGCATCTTTACAACAATCAGTTGTGTTTGCTCGCTTTGGCCTTCAGCCTGCGTCGTTCTTGAGCTTTGCGTTTTTTGTCCGATATACTTGTACGGGATTCGCCAATAGCACAACAGTATTCGTATTCGCCAAGTCCCTGAAGGACAAATGCTTGCAAAGACGACAAGGAGGAGGAGGTAGAGGATCGACGATCGCCGCTGTGTAATGCGGAAATAAAATGCATCAATGTACAAGCATCGGATGCACTTTTGAAACGAATGAAAACGGCATTGCATGTGTCGGTCGAATTTAAATTGGCAAAAATAGGATCGGCGTTTCCAATTTTGGTCAGCAGCGATTCTTTGGGATTGGGATCCATGTGTGCCACCTTGTCCAACAATCCACTGGGTACGAGCAAATACTTTTCCAAACTGATACGCAAGCGTCGGGCAAATGTCAATTTTCGTTTAAAAACGACTTCTTCGCCTATTTCGTTGTCGGTCATCATTACGAACGAAGATGGCGGCTTTTTGTCGTCCACTTCGTCCGTCAGCCTTTCGGGCCAAAGTATCTTGAAAAACAGGAAAAATACTCAATTTTTATTTAAACCACTTTGGATGCTAAAAATCACGAGGATGTGAGTCAATGCTTATAAAGTCTCAATTTCCAATGATGGTGATATTCCTAACTGTTCGCCTCCACGTGGTGCATCCTGGACTAGGTGCTTGTAGGCATATAGTCCAATAACAGCGGTAAAACTGTGCTTCCGCTACGGCGGATGGGTACAAGCATATACCCAGGGTACTCAAAATGTATTTTAAAGTACATCTATACTATATGAATCCCTTGTGCTAAAAAAGATAACCCTGATAAACATCAGGCGGCCTCGTCAATCTTTGCAAACAGTGGCGACGTCACAAGGACGCAGACCTTATTATTCTACGTTTATTACGCTTATCAAAGCATCGAAATATGCTTTACAAATATAGAAATAATGAATGAAAATGACTTTGCCAAACAAAACAACAAGCCACCAATGAAATTCAACGACCCTGAATCAAAACACACAAATATAGAATATGTACAATTAAGCGTACATACATACAGTAATTTATATTATCGATATATATATATATATACATATATATAGTGATTGTTTCTAACCAACAATTCATATATGCCTGAGTAGTCTAGCAGCACAGCGCTCTACTGGAACCTGGGTGAGTATGTGGGTTCGATCCCTACCACCTGCTAAAAAATATTAACAACCTCCCAAAGTAAAAATTAACACACACACATTTAATCGAGCACTGCAAGTCAGTCTTTAAAAACGTTATTTGTTTATACAAATATGCAACGTTTTGGCATACATACATGTATACACAGATATTAAAACCCTGTTTGTGTGTAAAAAAGCAGATCATATATTCATTAAACTTAGCTTGATTGTGACCAAATGTGTTTAAACATGCTAGTGAGTCGTGTTAACATGAATTTCAAAGTGTACATGTTTTGCATATATATATATATATATATATATATATATATATATATATATATATATTTATGTATATATGTATATATATATATGTATATATACACCCATTTTAACAATTAACACAAAAAATTACAAAGGTATTAAATCTAAATTAATTTGTTGTGTCCAATTGTTTTTTTTTGTAAAAACAAATATCGGGAATTAAAAACAATGTCTAGTGCTTCATAGATCCTTTATATATACTTAGAAATATTTATTTAAGAAGGTTGAGTGGGCCAAAATAGCATATTTTAAAAGCTACTTCTATATTAACGTGGATAATAAGTTAAAATTACATAATTTTTATAATAATTAGCCTATTATTATTTTGTGTGCTTAATTTCATTAAAAATGAACAATAACTAATTATTAAAATTGATGTTAAACAGACATTTAAATCTGCTCTGATTGTGATCTTATAATAATTATCAAAATAAACATTTAATTATTCTAATCTATATAAATAAAAATAATTTAAAAAAATGTTTTCTTAATTTTAAATAAAAATTTTAAAATAAATCTAATAAATTATTATTTACGTTTAACCTTGAGATTCCGCTCACCCGCTAATTCTGCTTTCTGATTGTATTGTTTTTGAAATGGAGAATAGTGATAAAAAATGTTTCCATGTTACCGAAAATAAGTACCGTGTTATTAAAAAATTAAAAAATGATGGATTTTCACCTAAAACATTGACAGATTTATATAGAATTAACTTTTTAACAATTTAACGGATTATCAACGGTCAAAAACCACGAAATTATGATAATGTTGGAAGAAAACGTGTAACAACAGGTACGGATAACCAAAAAAATATTATAGAGTTGAAAATATTATAATAAACCTATTTCAAAATTTAAAAAAAATAGTTTAAACAATTTTACATATTCCACTATAAGAAACAGAGCAGTCGAATCCGGTTTAGCTTTACAATCACCGAAGATTAAGCCATTTATTACCAAAAAACAAAAGGATGACAGATTAGCTTTTTGTAAACTATAGAGTAAACAACACTTACGTTATTGGCGTTTTGTATATTTTGCTAATAAAACAATAATTTAGGATAAACCATTTAGTTTTAAAAACAAAGTGTTGTGTGAGACGAGTTTTTAAAAATATTTACTCCCGGTTGTTAGAAAGAAAGCCCACCCTCGATAACTAATGTTAGTTTGATATTAAG
>JAKXYG010001160.1:147500-215000 GCA_025895645.1 Cardicola forsteri | reverse complement strand
GTCGAAAGGCAACTTGGAGTTGTTTGTTCTTGCGCGAACAACAGCGCCACGTGTACCGTCTGGCCAACATTTGGGAAGTGGAAAAACGAGCTTTGGCTGCAAGGCGAGGCTTCCAAGCTGCTTCGGGACATTCGTTTGAGACACACGTACCTTTAATAGCAACAACAAATTGATGACAAGTATCAATCAAATTTGGGATAGGCGCAAAAATGGTGTCATTCAAAAGCAAAATCGATATAAATCATTTTTACAGTACTCGTTATTTTAGAAAAATTTCATTCTAACAAGAATATTGCCAGAAATGCTAATAATCCTGTGGATATGACCACTCAATGCGGGTCCACGTTCGACTGCGCACAAATGTCCGCTGCTGAAAGATCCGTTTCCGTAAAAACATTAAAAAAGTAGCAAGAATTAAAAAATACAAGAACGTTTCTACTTAACGACAAACGCAAGCATACACAACAGGGTACTTAAAAGTTATCTTTAAATATACGTATACTATATTTAGCCCTTGGGCTAAAAGAGATAACCCTGACAAAAAATCAGGCGGCCTTGTTAACCTTTGTAAACAGTGGCGATGTCAAAAAATGCCATCTACAGCCATGAAACTTCGTCATTCTTCTACGTTTGTTACTCCTATCAAGCTTATCAACGTCAGTCGTTTCATATGTACCGGGGTGATCTAGCGGTACATGCGCTCGAATTTGGACCTCCAGGGGCATCGGGGTTCGAATCCCATCACCGGCACTAAAATGCGGGCCCACGTTCGGCTTGCGCTAAAAATGTCACTGCTGAAAAATGTTTCTTGTAAAAACATTCAAAGTAGAAAACATAAAAAAAAATAAATAGAAATCATCAAATAAAAAAAATATGTACCGGGGTGGTCTGGCGGTACAGCGCTCGAATTTGGACCTTGATGGGCATCGGGTTCGAATCCACTACCGGTCCGCTAAAATGCGGGCCCCATTCGCTTGCGCTAAACAATGCTCACTGCTGAAAGATGTTTCTTGTCAAAACATTCAAAGTAATAAACATTTAAAAAATGGTCATAACTAGAAAATGTCAAAAAGTCATCAATCATTAAGGTGCAACACAGTTGAAATTGTCAATAATATCAACTGAATCAAACACATGTCACAAAATATCGATTGAAAATTAATAAACCAGTTGTAATCAATAATGGATAATAATTTCCAATTTGTGTTTCATATCTTTTTAACAACAACAAAGTTGGTGACATTACCACATCTTCATTAGTTCCAAATTCGCATAGCATCTCTAATAATCCCCTTCCATTGTTCACGATTTTCGGAGGCGTGTAGGGATATGTCGGTCCAACCGACTTGGCCATTGTTTCCAAGATAAGGTGCCGGGTGTATGTAACACCCCTCCATGAGTAGGAGTCCAGTGAGAACAGATATACCGCTATGGACTCGGTCCCTGCTGTTATTGGTCTAGAATGCCTACAGGCCTATAGGCACCTAGTCCAGGATGCACCACGTGGACGAATAACAGTCAGGAGTATCACCATCATTGGAGTTTGAGACTTTATAAGCATTACTCAAATCCTCAGGATCATTTAACATCACAAACAAAAAAAGGATAATCATCTACAGTGTCTGTGTTAAATTATACTAGAGTGCTAAAATGTTAAACGTATCAGTTTGGACATAAAATATACTGGCATTTTAATTTAAAACTATGGAATGCTAATGAATATGAAGATTTGAATGATTTAAAATATTTCCGACTGTCAATTCCACGTAGAGCACTCTGGACTAGGTGCACCCAAGCATCTGAACTAACACAGAGGGGACCGAGTGCACAGCGGCAAAACTGGAGCTGGGATTTGGCGAATAAATAAAAATACACTCACAATACTTAAAAGTTATCTTAGGGTATATGTACACTATGTATGTAACAGTTGGAATAAGAGAGAAAACCCTAACAATTAGGCGGTTTGGTCAATCGTTCCAAACAGTGGCATCGCCACAAGACTGCCATCTACCAGCCCAAAAACTTTGCTATTCTTTTACGTTTGCTATCCTTATAAAGCCATCGTAGTTCAAATATTAAAATGACGAAAAGGTAGCCACGTCACCAATCATAACGAAATTCATTTCATTCATTGGTTGGTGACGTGGTCATCTTTCATTATTTCCCATATTTATACGACATATAGAACGATCGATTTCGATAGCTTGATAAGCGTAGACAAACGTGGAAGAATAACTTAAGGATGCCCTGTAGCTGTTGATAACATCATATGATGTACTGTTCTGGAGTAACGAGGCCGCCTGATTTTTTGTCAGGGTTATCTCCCTTAGCCCAAGGGCTACATGATATACGTATACATTTAGATACCTTTTAAGTATCCTGAGTAATATGTTCGCGCCACCCACCGCCGTAGCGGAAGCCCAGTTATACCGCTGTGCACTCGGACCCTGCTGTTAGTAGTCTAGATGCCTGTGGGCATAGTCCAAAGTCTGCATTAGATGAACGGTCAGGAATATCACAAATATTGTGAAAATTGTGGCTTTTATAAACATCAGAATCATGTGCATGCACTTAAAATTTAAATGTATTACAAACCAACGCCTACCAGAATCGTCAGGTTTCACGAACCAATGTTCGTTATTGTCCACTGTCATCGCTTTCGTAGCCTTTTTCGCAGATTTCGACGTTTTAAATTGGACAAAGCAAATCCTCGAAACAAACCAGTTCTATGGTAGCTACAGAACAAAAAGTAAACGTCAATAAGAAAATACATAAACATAATCCATTTCAATGTGCTGAAAACATTCAGGATAAAATGCAACTTTCAGTAATAACAAACAAGATAGCAAACAATAACAGTTATGAAATATAATAGTTGTTTCAAGAATTGAATTACGTAAACCTTGGAATTGTTTTAAAAGAAAATTCATTTTTTTCATTTTGGTTGGTGACGTGGTCACCTCTTCATTATTCCCATATTTATACGACATTGCAAACGATCGATTTCGATGGTTTGATGAAAAGCGTAACACAAACGTAGAAGAATAACAAAGTTTTTTGGCTGATAGACGGCATCCTTGTGACGTCGCCACTGTTTGCAAAAGATTGACGAGGCCGCCTGATATTTTGTCAGGGTTATCTCCCCTTAGCCCAAGGGCTACATATAGTATACGTATACATTTAGATACCTTTTAAGTATCTGGGTGTGTATTACTACTTGTGCGGAAGCCCGATTATACACCGCTGTGCACTCGGACCCTGCTGTTATTAGTCTAGATCCCATCAAGTTATACTATTATTATTATTTATAGTTATTGGCTTAGGTACTTCAGTAGAAGTAGCTTTCAGCACTATGTTATGTTATGAGTATACTAATTTTAAAAGTATGCTTATATTCAATATGGAATAAACATTTACCGAGGCAAATTTATGCACAGTATTTCGCCAAATGTACAAAATATATCGTGTATTTGTTTAGTATACTCAGCAATCATATTATTCACCGTTTCGGTTGAATAATTTTTTAATGGCAAAGTACTAAAATTTGAATTAGAATCTGCCTTCTCCAAATCGTTTGAGGGCCAACGTGGAATGCCATACACCAAAATTGTGCGTTTTTCCAAAGGTTCAATATCAGCTAGCGGTTCGTTTCGTACGACACATGTAACTAACAAAGAACATTAATTATACATTAATTATTTTAAAAAATCCTATTGCTCTGAAGAGCATGAGAGCAACAAAATTGTTCTACACGATTGTACATTAAATTGTTGACTTTCTAGATTGTGCATATTAAATATTGAACCTATATTCGGATTTCACTAAAATTCTTTTCACTTTTTTGAGGCAGTTTAATAAAGGACAAAGTTGCTAATCTTGCGTTTAAACCCTCCACTTTTCTCAACTGAACTTGGGACTGACTATAATGGAGCTAATAGTTCACATAATAACAAAAAGTGATTATTCCTACAATAATAACCCTCATATTTTTTCATTTTTAACATTTATACTAATACAGTAATCGTAAAAAATCAATGTCTAATAAATTATTTATCTACCAATAATGTTACAAACTTACCATCATCAGAAATATGCATTATTGATGAATGAGTAACAGCCTTTTTTAAGATTTCTTCTGTCACATTCATGCTACGTAAACGATTGCAGTTTAATAACAACGAAATGGGAATACCGCCATCGGCCCTTTTAGCCATTTCTCTTTTAAAAAAACCGTCACGATACATATTTTGATCGCTTAAATAAAATTCAAGTTGTTTTGTTATTTGAATATAGGCATCGTCTGAATCGAAACAATTCTCGTCGGAATGTTGATTTTTCACACACAAATCATCCATTAATTCTTAAAACTAAATAAAGCAATACAAATAATTTCAAAAAATTTGCAAGTAAAAATAATTCATTATCTCAAACCTTTAAATATTGTGTAAAAATGTTGAATGCATTCAAACCAATACATCATATAATCTTTTTAAAGTTGAATATTTTAAAACATTATTTTCGATATTACCACAACAAGATAAACCTACTAGTATTTAATATTAAATGTAAGGAATGCTAATAATCTGAGGGTTGAGTAATGCTTATAAAGTCTCAATTTCAATATTGGGTAAATCTTCCTGACTGTTAGTCCTCCACGTGGTGCATCCTGGACTAGATGCCCCTAGGCATCTAGACTAATAACAGCAGGGTCGAGTGCACAGCGGTATAACTGGGCTTCCGCTACGGCAGGTGGGTGCGAACATACACCCAAGATACTTAAAAAGGTATCTAAAGGTATACGTATATCATATGTAGCCCTTGGGCTAAGGGAGATAACCCTGACAAAAAATCAGGCGGCCTCGTCAATCTTTGCGAACAGTGGCGGCGTCACAAGGATGCCGTCTACCAGCCAAGAAACTTTGTTATTCTTCCACGTTTGTCACAGCTTGTGAAGCCATCGAAATCGATCGTTCTACATGTCGCATAAATATGGGAAATAATGAAGAGGTGACCACGTCACCAACCAAATGAAAAATGAATGAATTAAATGTAACTATTTATTGACCAGTATAGAACCTGTTATTCACTTGAAAAGATCTATAGTTCATACATTGTTAAATAAAATAAATAACCTGACGGTTTCTAATGACATAAATATTTTCTGATTTTTGTCAAAACTTTAAAATGTATTAGTAATCACAATGCATTCTGCATCAAACTAAATGCAATGATTTTATAATAAAACAAAATTGGCATTCTGCCCTTTATCAAAAAACCAAAATAAAAATCTTACAATTAAATATTTATTAAGTCTACCACATAAATCTTTGTTTAACCCCAGGTTCTGAAAGCCATTCAAAAGGCTTTGCAATAAATATGTAAATAACAATACCGTTAGTCACAAAATTGAAAAATAACTGTACGTATAAAAATGTACATGACATTTCATTGTTACTATAAAGATACCATAAAATATATGGAAGTAGAAAGTAACGCAATTCAAATAAACTGGACGTTACTAACACAACAAAAATGCAGATAAATAAAGCCAACCTTTCAATAAATTCATTAAAAAACACAAGCCGAGTGGAATCAAAAAAACTGTTCACAAAATAAAAAAATGAACATACACTTGTCAAAAGAAACCCACAATATGTAATATTTGATCTATTTACCAATCGCCATATATAAAAAGTATAATGACGATTATCAGCCAATAAATAAGGATGAACCACAGAAAAATATTGAAGTAAAATGTGTACAAAAATTAGCAATAACGTGAACATTAAAAGGTGTTTCATTGTAGCATGCAAACGAGCATTTTTTAATAAATTTTGAAATAAGTAAATTTGAAAAACAAAAAATTTCAAAAAATGAAAACATGCACAAAAAGTACAAAACAACAGAAAATAGAAAAATTGAGACATATTCAAAGTTGCTTGATGCGCATTTTTGTCTCCTAAAACAATGCTTCCATTAATTTTTACAAAACATAAAAACATACAACATACTAAAAGCAATGGAACACAAAGATGGAAAACACTTTCTAAAATATTTTTAAATGTTGAATATGGAGAATTTATGCATTTTAAAAATAACAACTTTAACCACTTAATTGAACTACGTTTTTTGGAACCTGGAAACAGCTTTTTTGAAATATTTCTAGATGACACAATGGCCATTAAAAATGGTATCCAAACAACATTAGATTGTCGAATTAAAAGACTCAAAAAAATAAATAGTGCCGATTTGTATTTTTTCCCAATAAGACCGAAGTAAACAGCTGAAAGGACAAATGTTAAAGAACACTGATCTGTATAAAACAAGCCACAAAAAAAGAATAAAACTGGCTGAAAAATAATTATAAAACTAATTAAAAAATTATTATTAATGCGTTTTACTAAACAAATCTTTATTATAATATAGTGATTTATCAAACTAAATATAGCACTTGACAATCGAAAAATAAAAATGGGAGTACCAGAAATAGTTCCAAAAACATTTATTATTTTATAAAAGACATAAAACAAAACATATAATCCGGGCGGAGTCGTAATTTTATTATTCCATGTCGTCCAATTACCTTCAATATAAGATATTGTTTGACTAACATGAAATATCTCATCCATATAAGGCACAGGATGATAATACGAAACAAGTAACCCCAAAATTACAGAAGCAGTAAAAGAAAAAAATAACAAACAAAAATGTATAATCGTCATAATAACGATTTCAACTATAAAGTATAAAAATACGAAAACGCAAATCCAAACATGTGTTAAAACTGCTTCAAGGCCGAGTAAAAATTGAAGTTCAATGAATATTTAAAAATGTTACTTTAAAATAATATTTTAATTTTTATTATTATTAAATGTGTTATAACATTATAAAAATAGTGTCTAATTATTTTACTAATATTTTATATTCAAAAGTTCGTATGCATATTTTAATTAAGTACTTGGCGAAGGACTGGAGCACAGTCAACCGTAAATGACTGCGTTCTACTAGTGTCACCCATCAATTGCATAAAATGCTCTAACAGCCGGATATACGTTAGAAACGTTTCATTCTCAATTAATGATTGCATAATTGGAATTGACTGTTCATTAGAATCCGTCACCATATGTGATTAACAAACAAATAGCTAAAAAACGTTATTTATAAAATGTACTTACTTATTTTTATTAGTACTGTAAGTAGCATCGAAGCAATAATTTTTGGGGAATGTTTTGTAAAAGTCTCGTTGTTGATAGTGGCCAAAACTAATGATCGAATATATGCTACTATGTACATTCCGATTATAAGCCACTAATCCTTCTTTTTCCAAGCGAGATAGTGTCTGCGCCAAACCAATAAAATGTTAAAAATTTTAATATAATAATATAATGCAATAATAATAATCATATAATATAATAATAATATAATATAATACAATAACCACGATCATACTTAGACCCAATTTAGTTTTTAAATTAGATACATTTTTTCTCGTAAATTCTTTGTTAAATCTTTCTTTGACGTATCTTTGGACATCTGTTTTCAATGTAGATTTTTTCTATTAACCCACCCACTAAGCCTACCATCACGCCTAGTCTGGTCGCCAAATACCTTATCCAACTTAAATCCTCTTCTAGAGGAGCTGATAAACTCTATCCGAGAATTCTACAAAAGAATATTCTAGCCCTAACACCTTCTCTCGCCCATATTTTTTATCTTTTTATTCTGGGGTACCAATCCTAAACAATTACAGGAGGACATTAATAATATTTATAAGTGGTCCCTAAATAATGCTCTACCTCTGAATGTTTCAAAATGTAATCATTTTACTTTAGAGCTCCCAATTCGCAGCCTGTTGCTCCAGTTAACCTGGCAAATGATTTAGGTGTATCAATTAGCTCTTCCATCAATTTTTTGTGTTAACATAACAAGGCTATTCTTAAGTGTTATCAGCTAGCCAAAATTTTAAAACGCAACCTAGGTAACATTCTTATTAGTTGTACTCGCTTCCTCTTTCCCGTTTTATATTTGACCGCACCTTAAATATTGCATTCAAGTCACGTCCCTCATCCTAAACGCGGACATTTTGGAACTTAACAAGACGCAGAGGAGTTTTACCAAAATGCCTTGATTGCTTAAGAACATCCCCTACACCAAGCATTTTGAAACTCTCAAACTCTTCCTATTGGACAATAGGAGACTCCTACAATTGTACTTTTTATTGAACCAACTTATTGCAGGGAATTCAGTCGAAAAGTGACGCAGCCAAAATGTTAACATTAATTACCTCATTAAAAATAAAACATCCAATTAAAACCGACATCCAATAAAATGTTTTTTTTTACATCAACCTATCAGATTTATCTATTTACAATTTGTAAAATTAAAAAGCGTGTATGGTTAGGGTCTACTTAACCTAATATATTGTATAATATTTTTCATAAATTTTTTTAAAATGTCAGAATAAGTAAACTTAAACGTAAATTAAACAATATTAAAAATATATTAACAATTAATTAAAATATAAAAAATAATTGTTTAAATAAAATAATTTATAAATGCCCGGTAACCCTCGCTCATTTCATCTAAATGAAAAGAACAAACAAATTTTTTAAGAAAGTAAAAATTTGCTAGCCGATTCAACTCTACTGGTTTATTCAGATTATACTCGTCCTCTATGTTTAACAACTGATGCTTCCGACTACGCCATTGGTGCAGTATTACAACAAAAAGTAAATTATGTTTGGAAACCTTTGGATTTTTTCTCAAAGCGTTTAGCATCCACGGAATACAGATATAGTACTTTTGGACGGGAATTGTTGGCCACTTATGCGGCAGTTAAACACTTTCAGCACGTTATAGAAGGTCGGGATTTTGTAATATTAACAGATCATAAACCTTTAATGTACGCAATTCATACAAAATCTGATCGTTACTCTCCAAGAGAAGTCAGACATTTAGATTATATTTCGCAATTTTCTACAGATATTCGACACATTCAAGGGGAAACAAACGTGGTTGCGGATGCTTTATCAAAAATTGAAATTAGTTCAGTTAAATTAAACAAAATTGATTTTTGTGATTTTGCAAAGAAACAACAGGAATATTTACCATTATTAGATGAATTAAATCAATCAAGTTTAATTTTGGAAGAAATCAAGATTTTGTCGGGAGAAAACAAAGTAGTATGTGATATTTCTCAAGAATGTCCTTAGCCTCTAGTTCCCCCGAGCTTACGTCGAACAGTTTTTGAGGACAAAACAATGTATTCCGTGTCAAAAATCTAAAGTACATCGACATATTGCTTCACCGATTGGTACTTTTGCTAAACCAGATGTCCGATTTAATTACGTACATATAGATTTGGTTGAACCACTGCCGTATTCAAAAAACAATTATTATATCTTAACATGTATCGACTGTTTTACAAAATGGCCAATAGCAGTCCCGATTAAAGATATTTCTACAGAAACAGTAGCAGAAGCATTCGTGGAAAGATGGGTAACAAATTTCGGTTGCCCTTTTACAATTACTACCGACCGCGGTGCTCAATTTGAATCTGCATTGTTTAAACGACTTATTTCCTTGTTGGGAACGAAGCGCATCCGCACTACAGCCTATCACCCGGCAGCAAACGGTTTAGTTGAACGTTTTCATCGACAATTGAAATCTTCATTGAAGGCGGTAGGCAACACGACCTGGTCAGAAGCATTACCTCTTATTTTTTTAGGAATTCGTAGTACTATAAAAACAGACATTGATTGTACAACAGCGGAATTAGTCTACGGAACAACGTTACAGTTACCAGGTAAATTTTTCAATGGTAAAGAGTCAACAGCTGAGAATCCAGAATCATACGCTGTTCGTTTATCTACATTTATGCAAAAATTACGACCTGTAAACACTCAAGTACAAAAAAAATAATTTACCTTTTGCAAGCCCTACAAAGCTGCAAGCATGTTTTTGTACGCATTGATGGCATCAAGAAACCCTTGGAACCTGCATATGAGGGATCATTTAAAGTGATATCGAGAAAAGATAAGATCTTCACAATTAAAAAAATTAAAAAATAAAACGTTAGTGTTAATCGACTTAAGGTTGCACATATAGATGAAACAGTAGCAGGAGAAAATACAAGTTTAATATCTGAGAAGGAGCAAAATTGTAGTCGCAGGATTCCAGAAGTTTCAACTAAACTTAGACCAATTCTCAAGAAAGCCAAGTCAAAATCAACTTCGAGTAACAAGTTCGAAAGAATACGAAAATGCAATGTTCGGTTTTCTAACTATGTTTTATATTAACTTATTATTTCTTTTGTCTATTTTTTTCAGGATTCTGAAATTATAACCAGCGACAATTTTTCTAGGTAAACACTATATCTACAATTACTATTAATTTTATTAACCAATAATAATTATTTTTATTTTTTTTAAAAATGTGTAGGAGTTGAAGAGATTTTTCATTATCCAATCAAAAAAATTGTCAATTTTATTTACTAACCATTCTTATAATGAAATTTTGTTTATGGATATTAAATGCTAATTTCTAATAAAAATAAATAATACTTTTATTTCTTAATTACAACAATTAATTTTATTATTAATGTTATTGTTATTATTATTGTATATATATTTTTTTGTTTTAATGTAACGAGTTTTCTAGAAGTTTCTCTTAGCTCCACTTTTGTTTTGCAAACAATAAACGCGGGGTATTCTCTATTTTTCCGTGCTTATCACCTTTAATGAATGATTTTTATTGGTTATTCTTTAAAACACTTTTTATTGGCTAAACATTTTTATTGGCTGTCGTAATTTTTGTTGTGGTACTTAATGTTAATTTTTTGTCTCTCGCGTCATTTGTTTACTGAATTCGCTATCATGAGCTTTTTCAATGAGAGTTACGATAATTGGGCCCTTTTCCTCGTTGATCTATTGGCTTTAGAAGTTGCTACCCATTCGGAGTTTTATCATTTTGATTCTAAAACATTACACGAAGACCCAAATTTCCCATATAAATTTGTACATTTTCGTTGTTGCAGATTTCAGAATAAAAAATCCAAATCAACTGGTGAAAGACATCCCAAGTACATTTATTTGTTTATTTTTTCTTTAGATCTAAAGATACACATTGTCCTGCAATGTTTAAAATAAGAATTACTGAGGATGGAAAATATGAGATTGATAATGAAAATTTACATCATAATCACTCATGTTCTTCTGAAGAGGCTGCTATGTTCCCAAAAGACGTAGGCTTACTCCTTCAGAAGAAGATATAATTAAACATATTTTACCCCATTACTCTGTGAGTGCGATTCAGAAATATGTCAAAGAAAAATTTCATAAAGAATGCACTCAAAAGGATGTTTCTAATTTGAAAAGAAAATTAGGTCACAGTATGCCTTTTTTTCTTCTTTTTTTTAGGATTTGTGAATTTAGAACAAACATTAAGAAATATAGAAGATAATGGTTTGATTGCTTATGAAAGGGATGCTAATCAAAATTGTTATTCCATCATAAGTTTCTGTCATTACCAACAGAGGGAATTGTATCAAGCATTTCCCGAAAATGTTTGTTTCGATGCGACTTACAATACCAACACAAATGAGTAAATTTATTATTATTATTATTTTTAAGTTATTTGTTGGTTAATTTAGTTGTGACTGACTATAATGGTCAGTCTATACCGATTATGCATTCTTTAATTCAAAATGAAAAAGCTCTAACATATGTAAAAGTGTTAGAACATTTTATGCAGTTGATGGGTGACACCCAAAGAACACAATCTTTTACAATTGATTGTGCTCCAGCCCTTCGTAGAGCAATTGCTATTAAATTTCCACAAACTGAAGTAAATTTATGCAGTTTTCATGTAATTAGGGCTGTTTTACAGCATTCGGATTTCGTAACTAAATTATATAAAATTAAATGTAACATACCTTTCTACAAACATGAAAACTGCATAAATTTACTTCAGTTTGTGGAAATTTAATAGCAATTGCTCTACGAAGGGCTGGAGCACAATCAATTGTAAAAGATTGTGTTCTTTGGGTGTCACCCATCAACTGCATAAAATGTTCTAACACTTTTACATATGTTAGAGCTTTTTCATTTTGAATTAAAGAATGCATAATCGGTATAGACTGACCATTATAGTCAGTCACAACTAAATTAACCAACAAATAACTTAAAAAATAATAATAATAATAAATTTACTCATTTGTGTTGGTATTGTAAGTCGCATCGAAACAAACATTTTCGGGAAATGCTTGATACAATTCCCTCTGTTGGTAATGACAGAAACTTATGATGGAATAACAATTTTGATTAGCATCCCTTTCATAAGCAATCAAACCATTATCTTCTATATTTCTTAATGTTTGTTCTAAATTCACAAATCCTAAAAAAAAGAAGAAAAAAAAGGCATACTGTGACCTAATTTTCTTTTCAAATTAGAAACATCCTTTTGAGTGCATTCTTTATGAAATTTTTTCTTTGACATATTTCTGAATCGCACTCACAGAGTAATGGGGTAAAATATGTTTAATTATATCTTCTTCTGAAGGAGTAAGCCTACGTCTTTTGGGGAACATAGCAGCCTCTTCAGAAGAACATGAGTGATTATGATGTAAATTTTCATTATCAATCTCATATTTTCCATCCTCAGTAATTCTTATTTTAAACATTGCAGGACAATGTGTATCTTTAGATCTAAAGAAAAAATAAACAAATAAATGTACTTGGGATGTCTTTCACCAGTTGATTTGGATTTTTTATTCTGAAATCTGCAACAACGAAAATGTACAAATTTATATGGGAAATTTGGGTCTTCGTGTAATGTTTTAGAATCAAAATGATAAAACTCCGAATGGGTAGCAACTTCTAAAGCCAATAGATCAACGAGGAAAAGGGCCCAATTATCGTAACTCTCATTGAAAAAGCTCATGATAGCGAATTCAGTAAACAAATGACGCGAGAGACAAAAAATTAACATTAAGTACCACAACAAAAATTACGACAGCCAATAAAAATGTTTAGCCAATAAAAAGTGTTTTAAAGAATAACCAATAAAAATCATTTATTAAAGGTGATAAGCACGGAAAAATAGAGAATACCATAAACGCTTCCAGTTTGTCCGCCTTCTTTCTATCCAGTTAAGGTGGGCGGATCAAATCTTCGAAGTATAAGTTGCTTTAATTCAATTTGCTACAAGGAATCAGTTCTTTATTCATACTGTCAATCGTCTAAATTTCTTTGTCATTATACAAACTTAGCTTTTGAATATTTGTTTTAAATATTTGATGTATTTATTTATTTGTTTTAAATTATTAATGTGCATTTAGAAAAAGACAATGGTGTTAATTTTTTGTTATTTTAATTGAAAGCTATATTATATATTTTTAAATTAAATTAAGAAATTCCTATTCTATATTGTACTTAATTTTTGTTTATTATTTTTTAAATACAAAATTATGTATTTATCGACTTTTAACGTTTATAATAAGTAAGTTTTATTTAAGTTTTATTACTATAAAATTGCTCCCTTTTTAATGTTTAAATTGTTATTAAAAGCTTTCATTAAAATTAACGATTTATGTTTTTGGTAATGTAATTATTTAGATCTTTGGAGCGATTTGTAGTTATGATTATTTTTTGTGTTAATTTTTAAAAATTGAATAAATTTTTGAAGAATACAAAGTTTATAAAACGAATGAGTTATCAGTTTTTAAAATTAAAATTGCTTAAGTTAAGGATTACATGGTATTTCAATATAATATGATTTTTTTTTGTTATGGTGTAATAATTACTTTCTATGATTATATAGGAATTTTGCTTATAAACTGATTTAAAATTGAATGAATTATGTGCAGTCACTCGGTGGTGAGATGTGTAGTTTTTTGACCGAACGATACAAGGTTTAAATTTTTGAACCTTGCCTTTTAGCAATCTAACACTTTTAAAAATGCTTAGTGATAAGGTTTTATCTTCATTTTGTGTACGAATAAGCCACATGTGCGCACTAAACTTTGGGAATTAACCCGGGTTCTTATCTAATAAATGGCATTTTTGTAACGACAAGTTTCCTGGTTTTTTGTTGAAGTTGTCACTGACCAAGTCACTACATGTGGTATGACCAGGCCTTAAGATATTTCCTCTGAGTGTATGATTGAACTCATTCACTACGGCGGGAGCCCAGTTATATTACAATGTAGCTGTTTTATACTCCGTGTTTTTCCGAGTACAATATTCGCCTTGCAATAGTACAGAATTAAGAATGGGTTGCTAATGGCCTGAGGATTTGAGTAATGCTTATAAAGTCTCAATTTCCAATGATGGTGATATTCCTGACTGTTAGTCCTCCACGTGGTGCATCCTGGACTAGGTGCCCCTAGGCATCTAGACTAATAACAGCAGGGTCCGAGTGCACAGCGGTATAACTGGGCTTCCATTACGGCGGGTGGGTGCGAACATACACCCAGGATACTTAAAAGGTATCTAAAGGTATACGTATATCATATGTAGCCCTTGGGCTAAGGGAGATAACCCTGACAAAAAATCAGGCGGCCTCGTCAATCTTTGCGAACAGTGGCGACGTCACAAGGATGCCGTCTACCAGCCAAGAAACTTTGTTATTCTTCCACGTTTGTCTACGCTTGTCAAGCCATCGAAATCGATCGTTCTATATGTCGTATAAATATGGGAAATAATGAAGAGGTGACCACGTCACCAACCAAAATGAAATGAATGAATGAGAATTAAGAATATTATTATTGGAAATCGAAACATATGCATTATTCAGATCTAGAACAATTTTTAATATAAATTTGGAAAACTTTACAGTATAGTAATTGTTGAAATTGTGATCGATCAATGACACAAATGGTTCTACTTAAATTTAGTCTGGTCAAACTACTGGATTGGGGGAGGGATTACTGTCTAAGTAACCGGTGACTATTTTATGATAATGTCCGGTTTGATGGCATTTAGAGTTAATGATAATAATATAGCTACTTTATTTGTACCATTTTTTTAATATTGAATAATGAAATTGTTTATGTTTTATTGCACTAATGGCGGTTTAATGTATCTACATTTTATATGTAGCAACGATTTTATATTTTTAGTGATTGGAAATGAAATTTTAGTATTTTAATATTTATTGAATAATAATTTTTAAACATTTTATACACAGGCATTAGGGAAAGATAGTCCAAGTTATCAGTTATTTGGCTTATGGAACCAAAGAATTGTGCGACTTTTGAGGCGGAACCATTTTTGGATGACAAAATTTTTTCCGATTTAGATGAAGATAATTATGAGCCGATAATTACTCATGCAAATCGCAGAAAATCATCAAGAAAGAGTCTTTTATTGTCACTTCCATCTTCTTCTTCGGTTCAAACGAATATTCATCAGTCTCCGCTAATTAATCGCAGTCGAATGAGTGAAATTCGTGATGCAAAACATCGCAGAAGTAGTTTTGGTTTTTCGAAAGATTCACACAATATTATAAATCCCACTTCTACTCCTAAAAATTCTCCACATTTTTGTTGTAAAGTTGATGTAGAAGAGGTTGAATCAAATGTCGTTACCAAGTTGACGTATTGCAATGACGATGTTGGTGACTGTCAAACAGTGTCGAATGAATTAAAAACTGGCGATTGCCAAGCGAATCCTACTGAAAGTGATACTGTTGGCAAGAAAGAAAAGATTGAAACTAATTCAACTCAATCGAAAAATGACGACTTTTGTCCCGAAAAACTTGTCGAATCGTATCAAAACGAATGCATTGAGTGGGATAACTTGGTTGGAAAATACAGGTCCAATTTGATGTCACATGAATTCAAGAATACATTTCCCGACAAAAATTGGATTGAAAATAATTACGGTTTATCCAAGTATGCTGAGTTTATATGGACTCCCGACAAAGGCGCCAAGGGTTATTTGGGAAAGTACAATTGTCTCGATGACATTATACAATCGGTGTCGACTAGCGGTGCACTAATTTTGTACGAACTTCAACGCTTGCCTTTTTTGTTTAATAAACAGTCGTTGTTTGTCAGTGGACTTAATCATAAAATGAAGGTGAAACAAGTAGTTGAAGAACGTACGCATTTCAGTAAACAAACACTACATGATTTATTGTCCGAATTTGTTTCTAATGAAGAGGTGACCACGTCACCGACCAAAATGGATGAATAAAATTTGGGAGCTTATTTTTATTGCTTATAATTATTTATTTTTATGGGAAACATTTAATGGTTAATGGTTTTGTTGTTAACTTGCATTTATGACTAATGTATGTATATATATTTAATAGTAAACTGTATATTAATTCAATTATTATGTTTGTGTTATTTCTATATACACAGAGCATAGGATGCTAATGATCCTGAGGAATTGTGTCATGCTTATGAAGTATCAATTTCTAACAGTGGCGATATTCCTGACGGTTCCTCCACATGGTGCATCCTGGACTAAGTGCCCATATGCATCTTGACTAATAACAGCAGGGACTGAAAAGACAACGGTATAACTGGGATTTCGCTTCGGTGAATGGATGCAAGCATACGTCCATGGTATTTATAAGGTATTTTAAGGTATATGTATATTATATCTAGCCCTTGCGTTAAGGAAGATAACCCTGACAAAAAATCAGTCGGCCTTGTCAATTTTTGCGAACAGTGACCCCGCTTCAATAAATGTTGTTATACTTTGCGTCTGTTACGCCAATTAAGCCGTCGAAATCGATCGTTTAATATGCTATACAAATATATCAACCAAAATGAATAAATTAATTCGCAGAACATCTTGAACGATTGACACCCATTTTTATATGTAAAGAAAGTTTGTAGGGATTCGATTTTTTTGGGTTTGTTACGTTTATGGTATAAACAGTTGTTCGAGATGTTCACAAACCAGAGTGGAGACGATTCTATCAATAACCTATTGACTGATTGATTAGTATTACTGTAGGACTGACAAATACAGAGTATATAAATTATACCCTATTCATAATGGGTTTATCGTACATTAGATAATAATTCATTAAATAAGACACTTATAATATACTAAAATCAGTTTTTGATATAATATACGTTTGAACATATTACTAAAAAGTCAGTTATTCATTCATTTGATTTTGGTTGGTGACGTGGTCACCTCTTCATTAGTTCCCATCTTTATGCGATGTATAAACGATTGATTTCGATGGCTTGATAAGTGTAACAAACGTGGAAGAATAACGAAGTTCCTTGGCTGGTAGATGGCATCCTTGTGACGTCGCCACTGTTCGCAAAGATTGACGAGGTCGCCTGATTTTTTGCAAGGGTTATCTCCCTTAGCCCAAGGGCTACATATGGTATACGTATATCTTCAGATATCTTTTAAGTACCCTGGGTCTATGTTTGCACCCATCTGCCGTAGCGGAAGCCCAGTTATACCGCTGTGCACTTGGACCCTGCTGTTATTAGTCTACTTGCCTATAGGCACCTAGTCCAGGATGCACCACGTGGAGGACGAACAGTCCGGAATATCACCATCATTGGAAATTGAGACTTTATAAGCATTACTCAAATCCTCAGGATCATTAGCATCCCAAAGTCAGTTACCTTAGAATAATTATTTATTGAAATAACAATAGCAAAACAGGATTCTAAGTTGCACTGGTACAACGGTGTTGTTTATTTATTATTAAACCTCTCAATCGTTTTGAAAATTGTCCATTCCTTGTTTTAACATGACAAAAAAAAAGATTTTCATTGTTTTGAACACGTGTGACCATAACTATAGGTTACTTGTTTCGAAGTTTCCCTTGGGTTACAAGAAGTGTAACATTGCAACAAGTAGGACTTTTCAAATGATTATGTTTGCCCTGCTTTATCATTACACAAACAAGAGCTATCCATTTGTGTAACCTTGTTTGAACATATGCAGTTCCAAATAAGTAAGTTACTTTTCTAATCATTCTCGTAAATAATAGGACGGGCTTAATATCCTTTTTGCTGTATCGGACAATATTTTTTGTTCATCTAGGCCTTGCCTCTATTTGGACTCATTAGGAAAAAGGAATCGATCTTAACCAGAACAAAGTGATGCATCATCTAGGTGTGTTTTACTATTTGATGTGGAAACGCGACGCATAACAGAAGCCGATAGTTTATGTTCGGATATATTTATTGGCCATGTATCTGTTGACATGCTTTGCGTAAAATGCAATCTTTGTAACAAAATCTGTTTAAAAAAAGAAAAAAATCGACTGCTATTTTATTGAGAAAAGTTTATTCACCTGTCAATATTGTCCATCGGATTGCACATTATTGATTATTTATTGATTTTTCTTTTGAATAAACAAGTATTACATTTTTGTAATTTGTGAGTTGTATTCAATTGCTCATTTAAATACTCTAGTTTGTATAAATTTTATTGAATTGATGATGTTTTAATGCGACTGAATAAATGAGGCTGGCTTGGTTTGTTTGCTTTCTATTATTATAATTTATGTGGGCCAATAATCACATACTGAGAATATTGGATTTAATTGTTGAAGCCTTTATTACATCAATGGGTTAATTATCTATATTATGTTATGGCGTTTAAGTAAACCTTTATGGAACAAAAGTAATATTTCTATTAAAACCAAGATTAGAATATATAAGAGTTTAGTGCGTTCCATTCTTGTTTACGCATGCGAAACTTGGACTCTCACCCAAGCGGATACGTAAAAGCTTGTTCTTTTTGAGCAAAGCTGTTTAAGATCTATATGGTTTCGCTCGTTACCCTCCATTGAACGCACTCACTTAATAACTAGTAGAATATCTCGACCATTCCCAGATATTTGTAAGTCTCTTAACATTTATTGGCCATGTGTCTCTAGTACAGTTAAAGAAAGACGATTAGAATGGATTGGCCATGTTTTACGTAGATCTCCCACTCATCCAGCCAGAATAGCTATGGAAGCCCACCCATTACCTGGATGGAAAGAAGGCCAGGCGGCCAACGGAAAATTTGGACAGACATTGTAGCATGCGAACTCAGTCCTTTTATTTATGCTAACCCCCCCCGTCCAAATGAATTATTTAAATGGGCGTCCGTTTGTTTACCCTATGCAGCCAACAGAGATCATTGGAGGGGTTTAACTCGGGTGATATAATTAACATTTAATGTCAGCACACCTCAAGTGTCGTTCTTTGAGTACACACTACAAAAGTTGACGTTTTGGTTTTTGTGATAATAACCGGTCGGGGATGTTTATCCCGATGATGATGATGATTAGATATATTTGGGGAAAATATGGTGGTGGATCCAACATTAACGATTAACGTCGGATTGAAATTCTACCAACAGTCAATGACTAAGCGATAACAAAAAACCTCAACTTTTATTTATCACTATTGGAGGTTGTGCTGGTGGATTCTTTAGTGGACAAAAGAATGTAGTTCGATTTGGTCAAAAGGGATATCGAACAAATCTTTTTAATCTGAATAGAATTTGGCAGAGAAGTAACCTATAATTGCATCTTTATAAGTAAAGGATGCAAAAAGAGTTCTTGTTCGTGGTGTTAAAATAGAAATGATAATTATCTAAAACGTGTGAGATTCTAATGATTCTGAGTAATGCTTATAAAGTATCGCTTTTCAATGAGTAATATACCTGACTGCTTGTCCTCCACATGGTGCATCCTAGACAATAACATTGTCTATTCTTCTACGTTTGTTACGCTTATCAAGCCATCGAAATCGATCGTTCATGTACCGTATAACTATGAAACCTAATGAATAAAATTTGGGAGCTTCTCTCTAACAACTTATTTATTCAGCCGAACGAGGGCTTCATTTAGTGCTTACGATGGGATTAGACCTCATGCCTACGCAATTCCGAATCTTCATTCATTCATTTCATTTTGGTTGGTGACGTGGTCACCTCTTCATTATTTTCCATATTTATACGACATGTACAACGATCGATTTCGATGGCTTGATAAGCGTAGACAAACGTGGAAGAATAACAAAGTTTCTTGGCTGGTAGACGGCATCCTTGTGACGTCGCCACTGTTCGTAAAAATTGACGAGGCAGTCTGATTTTTTGTAAGGGTTATCTCCCTTAGCCCAAGGGCTACATATGATATACGTATACCTTAAGATACCTTTTAAGCATCCTGAGTGTATGTTCGCACCCACCCGCCGTAGCGGAAACCCAGTTATACCGCTGTGCACTCGGACCCTGCTGTTATTAGTCTAGGATGCACCACGTGGAGGACTAACAGTCAGGAATATCACCATCATTGGAAATTGAGACTTTATAAGCACTACTCAAATCCTCAGGATCATTAGCATCCAAAATCCTCAGGATCTGGTGCTCTATCAATACTTCCACTCCGGTAGGATTAGTAGATTAATAATGATACTAATTTAGAACAATAATCTTAAATGGATTATGTATATAAAATAGACAAACGTGCAATCTAAATAATTGAATTTATTAAAATAATCATTTGAGTACTGACTAGATAGTAATGAATTAAGTTTGGACATGGAAAATTGAGTGGTTTCTTGTTTGAATACAAAAGTGTTAATTATCATTAGGCTTTTATAAAGATAACAATTCTATTTATATATAATTTAAATAAAAGTTATTGAAACCATTCCATTATGTTATGCACAAATTCTTCATAATGTATATTTCCATCACTATCAACTTTTGCTGCCGTTAGCAACGCTTTCATTTCCTCATTAGTCAATTTCTCGCCCATTGTAGACAATGCATGTTCAACTTCGGTTGCTGCCAAAAATCCATTATTGTCTACATCAAATGTCCGAAAAGCTTGTTTAATGTCTGATTCCGTATAGACTTCGTTGTATTTTCGTGAAGCGATTTCACAAAATTGTTTAAAATTAATGCCTTCCACTAATGCATTTTTTTCTTCATCTACCTCTCGTATCATCTCCTTTAATGTTTTCAAATTTAGTACTATAATACAATCTACCTCAATTTCTAATTCTGATGGCATTAATCCCACTTTTCGCATTAATTCGCTTACTTGCAATACGGGTATTTTGCCTGTTTCTTTTATATCATATTGCTTAAATTTTTCATTATATTCAATTATAGTTTCTTCTGATAATTTGGCCTTTTGTTTCGGCCGAGAAGACATTACTATATATATCTACCACAGAAGAAAATACAGAAAAACTTAAAAATTAAATCTAAATTAACTGCCTATCATCTGTTATTTTTTAAAGATAAATATTAAAAATACTTCCCTATTTAATCTTGTATTTATCTAGAAACATTTGTGTACAAATACAGAAAATTTGAGAAAGTCAAGGTTTAAACTCAATGCCTATATAAGCAGAAGTACCAGGTGCAATTTATTTGCTTTTTTATAACTGTCAATACAGTAAATCATGTTCTAAAATGCTTAAAAAATTTAAATAATATAAACTTATATTTATTAAACAGGAAATTTAAAGTTGTTATAACCTCAGAATAAAAATACACACCACTGTTTTAAAAATAAGTAAAAATATAATACACTACTAAATACTTATAAAATTGAGTAATAAACAATACGGATTAAATTTTAAAAATTAAAGTTAAACAGATAAATTTAAATAGAAGTTAGCAAATTCTTTAAAATTATTTTATCTAGATTATGTTATTAATGCATTATTAATTGTTATTATCAAAAATATATAAGATCTAAAAACGTATAAAAACTGAATACAAGTAAGATACACTATTATTATTATAAAGTAGTGGTAATATTTAAAAATGTTAAACAAAGTGATAGATAAACAATGATTATTATACATTTTTAAAATAAAACATCATTCGTAATTATAACCTTTATAATTAGTACTTTAAACACTATATACTCATGACTTTAAACATAATTCAGCTACAAACTCAAAATATATAACTTGCCTCACAAACACATTACACACTTAAACTAAATATTTTCGGTTGTTATAGTACATACAAATTTAATAATAAGTTATAATTTTGAATGTAGTTTTAATTGTTTTTTTTAATATTTAAAAACTAAAAAAAATTAATATTTTTCTAAATACTTAAAAATAATTATTAACAACAGTCTATACATTAATATTTTTAATAAACCGATATAAAACAGTAATGATATATTAAATGTAAAAACCTGATTTAAAAATTTATTAAAAACAAAAAAATATAAAAATAAATTAAAATACACTTATAGTTTTTAAATAAAAACAACTTTTAAATTATTTCTTTACACATTGGTTTTTTTAAATAAAAGATTTGTAATGATTGCAACTCTCGTTTTAGAAAGAGGATGTTTTAAATTTGAGTTTTTGCTAGTGCATTTATTTAAAATATATAATAAAATTAAAAATTTATTTTTTATATTTTTATTTGTATATGCATTAATACAATTCAAGGTTAAGTTTTACTTATTATGTTAATTAAAAATTATAAAAGCAGAAATATCAAACGATTTAACAAAACTTGTGTAGCCTTTAGACAAAATTGCGTGAATAATGCGAGGACGAAAGAAAAGTTAGTAAATTCGCTCTTAAGTGTAATTTGGTTTTTATGAACACAAGTTTTTAATATTCAGTAAAATATTTGACAATATTTTCTCTAAGTTGTGGTAGATATTTTTCCCAAATCATTTGCTTTTTGGTTTTTAAAATCTGTTTTAGTGCAAACAAAATTCTTGCACATGTAGAAGTTGCCGAACGGGAAGTAAGAATGACTCCGATTATTCACTTGCTTTGTGTTTGTTATGACTACGTTGCAGAATTGCGAAGACCAGACCCAGTATTCCGCATCTGATTAATCCTTGCGGGGTGAGGCGCGCGTCACGCTACACATCCATTGGAGCGTTATTCATTATTTTCTCTTTTTTTTTAAAGATTATTGCAGTGTTATTGCATTGT
The DNA here is from genome assembly GCA_025895645.1 of Cardicola forsteri. NCBI lineage: Eukaryota > Metazoa > Platyhelminthes > Trematoda > Strigeidida > Aporocotylidae > Cardicola > Cardicola forsteri. Next base: position 192,085 of record JAKXYG010001160.1, on the reverse strand, counting down.
TATACTAAACTTGTTTTATTATTACTTTTGCATATTTCTAGTTTTTACTCGTTTTCTATAATTGTTAATTTCCACTATCTACCTTGATTTTGCCTTAAATTCAAATATTTTTTCTGTGACTAATCCCCTTTATCTCACCATACATTTTATATTTCCTCCTGAATTTTACTGATATTATCGATAAATAGAACCAAGGATCAAAAAGAGTTTTACTCCTACTCAACTTGTGTATCAACCTGTAATCCTGTAAAAACATTAACGGTGCTGATAAGTTTTTTAATGCCTACTTATCAGCTTCAGTTGTTGTTCCAAACTGTAGTACAAGAATAAATCTTGGAACACTCAAAAACAAAAAAATAAAACAGCTTGTTTAATAATTTCCCGTTTAGTTAACTTAAAAGGTCTAAACTGGTTGTTCACTAATTTTCGCGATTTTTATGCTTAAGCAAAGAAAGTCATAAGAAAAAGTAAAACAAGAATATTGTGTGTGGAAATTCAAAAAATTATAAAAATAACGAGCAGAACATTAAGATTTTATATCAAATAAACTAAAGATTTCTCTCTATTATAACGATGATAAGAAGGTTTACAGAAAATTGAATCAACTATACCAGTCCTTTATGACTTACTAAAAACCTCTCAAGCATTATACCAGATTTCTGAACAATTGAGCGGTGCCTTAAATACTGGAATTGTGTTAATATTGCTCTGTTTACAAAAAAGGAAATAAAAATTACTTGTAAACTACAGGGAATTTATTTAAAATGCCAAAATTTAAACTTTATATTTAGTTGAATGGATTCGCTTAGAGAGAAAAAAAACAAGTTCTAATCGAACTAATTTTTATTCTAGTATACAATGCATATAATGGACTTTTGGACAAAGCTTTAGTGTCTTACGTACGTTTATAGACTATTTTTCAGCTTTCAATTTTCTAAACAGAAAACAGTTATAGATCCCTGTGATGCGTGATAAAATCTCACTAAAATGTGTAAATCTCTTATCTTTTTTATACAAAAACTCAACTGTTACAATTAGTATTTACACCAGATTTGCTACAAAACCGTCTGAACTTTGCGTTGATGTCTGTCAAAGCTGCGTGGTTGATTCACTTTTGTTCAAGATTTCTGCATAAATGTAAGGTTTGTATGTTGGTACAACGACTTGGAAAACGCTGATAACGCTATTCTATTAGCCTAGAATAAAATATACTTAAAGTATGCATTTAATTACTTTTTAAAAGTTGTCAATAAATATGGTTTACAAATTAACCCAAACAAATGTCATCTCTAATTCTTGATGCAAGGTTTCTATTAAGTAATGTTGTGCTCCCCAATTTAAAGGAATTAACATATCTGAGCTTTTTGATTACTTTTGATGGTAGATTATCTAATAAAATAAATTGTAAAATTTGGTTACTTGCTTGTAAGTTTGAAAAAACTTGTAAATCAACTTTAGAGATAAAGATATCTATCCAAACACCAAGATAAAAATTTATCTACATTGTTTAACACAGTACTTCTAAATACAGATTAAACCTAAACTTATACTGGTTCAGAGCTTGTAAAGATGTTTTAAACAAATTTGGCAAAACACTTATTTTAAATCCTCTGTATTAAGGAATTGAATTAAAAAAATCAGCATTTGCCGAATTTCATAATTTTTTGTCATTAGCATTGCCACAACAAAGATTGGGCTGATTTGGACACGTAAAAAACACGTATCATAACCTTGGCTGGTCTAAACGACAATGTACCTGGATGGATTCTGTTTGGGACTACACTATTCTGGCCAAGATTTTATTACATGTTTCCAAAACCTGCAAATAGTAAAAAGGGATTATTGAAGATGCTATGCAAACTTAGAATTAATAAAATCAGTTATTTGTTTTTATCAAATGTTGGTTATTTAGAATAAAAGATATTCAGTTTATCTGTTTTTTTATAACAAATACAATTGTTCAATAAAATTAATTTAATTTAATTTACCCTGAGTGATAATAACTGGTGGGGGATGTTTATCCCCGATGATGATGATGTTCAATAAAATTATGTTTCTTAAATTAATATTTTTTTTTGTAAATTAAATTAATGTTTAATCTTAATACTAAGTGCACATATACATGTATAATTAAGTAAAACGAAGTATATGCGCATTAAAATTTTTATTAATTTATTATTGACAAAATTACTTGTTTAATTTAAAATTCTGTTTGTATAAATTTTTATTGTTACCGCTTAAATGTTTTATTCAAAAACTTTTTCAGCAAGTAGACGTATAGTGAAACCAAACAAGGACCTGCATTTAGTGCATTGATTTTAATACAATATTTCTAATGTACAATTTTATTATAATTAATTTTAAAATATTTGATTAAAATGTTAATAACTAAATGTTTAATTAAAAGGAGGTTTAACAAATGTATTTAAGCCAGAATAAATAACAATAAATCAATTTTTTTAGTTAATAAAAATTAAATGTAAATAAATTTAATTACTAATACTAATAATAATAGGAATACATAATGATAATACAATTATTATAATAATACAAGAGCCGTAATGATTTTTAAAAGATAAAAACGATTCACTTAACACAAAAAATCCACGTTTTATTTTGTTGTTTTTAGTTTCTTTTATAAATAGAATTTAAAATCTAATTAAAACTTAAAAAACAACATTAAAAATAACTAAAGTTAGTACTTATGTATACAAAAAAAGTTTTAACTAATAGATCTAATATTTTACAACAATGCTTGCATGTTCGTAGATAAATAATTACATTCAAAATATTTAATATAACAAATAAATATATATAGATATAGTGAAATTTCAAATAACAAAAAAAACAAATGTTTAAAAAATAAAATCATTTTTTTATTTTAATTAAAAAACAAACGTATTTTAGTAAATAGATAAAATTAAATTTAAGTGTTGTTAATTAGCAATCAAATATAATTTTTGTAGTGATTAATACACATATAAAGTGATACATTGACACAGAATGCTTAAACAGATTAATAATAACATGGAAAATTAAAATTAATATTAAACGAACATTTTGTTTGCAAAAATGGTAAAAATCAATAGACAGAAAATAATAAAATAAAAATTGAAATCACTATTAGATAATTACTAAATTATATGCACAAAAAATTAGTTAAATTATAAATTTTCCTGTGTGCAGATTGTCTCGATATATCAAGTAGTATCTAATTTAAAATAAATATATACAGTCAAATTGAACTCAACAAGATAATCAATTATTAGTAAGTGTATATACATAATTATATTTTTATCAAACATATGTATTAAACAAAATAAATATTACTTATAAGCAAATGACTTACCTTTTTCAATAAGTAATTACTAAAAATACAAGAAAAAATTACAACTTATATTATACACAATAATAAACAATTAAAAAAAATTTGTATGTTTAAATCAAACCAAGATAGTTGGAAAATCTTTACATTTTAATTATTATCAACTTGTAAAAATTATATATATATATATATATATATATAAATTCAGACTAACAACAAACAATTTTGTTTTTAAGTTTACCATGGCCATAAAACCACTCCAGATTATTTAGTTACATTTATACAATGAAGTCATATTTACAACAAAACAGTAAATAATTTAATTATTTTACATTGGGGGTTTAGAAGAGTAATATATTGTAAATGTTAAATTTACTGAATAATAAATTTAGTTAGTTTAAATCAACCAAATAAATACACTCATACACTTAAGATGCCTAAAGAATCTCTCAAGGTATATATTTATCATATGTAGCTGGTTAGAATTGTGGATCTGTCAGCTACCAATTACCCCAAACAAGATTACCCTGTCACTTTTTGTAAACATTAGGATCGTTGCAATAAATCGGTCAAAATTATCAAAAGCACCACTCCCCACTCAATTTGCATCCAACATCCTTTTCAAACAATTGGACAATTTGAACAATTGGAACTAATGAAGAGGTGGCTCTACCATCAAAATTGATTGTTGTTTGCTGAAAATTGTTTTCCGTAAAAAATTAAACCACCAGCAACCAAGTAATAATAATAATAATAATAATAGACTACTTTTCACCATGGGTAGACAATAAAAAGCTTATTTTCTATTGGCTGTTGTGATTTCATCGACGCCCACCTACTGAAAATAGACACATTCACACCGAAACTATTTCTATTGGTTAAAATCATAATCATAAAAAATTATAATTTTTAATTATATGGCGGTTGACAATCCAACATAACAATAAAACACTGAGCACATAATGAATGAATGAATAAATGAATTACGTGTCGATAAATTTGAACGCTAGACATAACGGACGAGTTGTTCGTAAATGAACCGGTTGGATTACCAACTTGGACCGTCTGAAGTCGAGATGGCTGTACGTTGACCTTGTGTGCAGCGCTATCGGGTGTCGACAAATGACGTTTTGAGTCACGTGTGCATTTGGTTTCGTTTTCGGCAGACTTCAATTTGTATTGACCGGACGTCGACAGATTTGTGCAATAATTCGATTCGCGCGAATGCACCTGAGACGAAATGCATTTTCTTGATGTCATATTGTATTCCTTTTGCTAATTTTATTATAAGTTTCATTTAGTTATATATATATATATATATATATATATATATTATTTTTATGTTTATTACTTTGAATGTTTTACGAGAAACGCATCTTTCAGCAGTGGACATTTTGTACCGATGATGGGATTTGAACCCATGCCCACTGAGGTCCAAATCGAGCGCTGTACCGCTAGACCACCCCGGCATTTTATTTTACTTAAAAAAACGTTATCACGTCACAAAAATGCCATTTATTATTGTTTTACGACAAACAACCTTCAACACTAGATATTTATAATTTGTAAATTATTTTTAATTGTTTCACAACTCTTTTGCTCTAAAACACATGGGTAACAAGATTGTTCTATCTAATTGTAATTGACTTTAAAGAATATGCATGTTGACGATTGGAATTCTATTCAGATTTTCGCTAATCTCGTCATCAGAATCATGCTGCTTTCACTTTTTTGTGTCACCTTGTGTTATTTCTTTTTCCTTCTTCTTATTATTATTGTTAAGCTTCAATATCTCACTAGAGATACATTTAGCGTAAAATATATTTTCACCATCAATATAAAATAATAACAAAAATTAAAAAAGTAATAGTACAAATAATGTGGGGAAAATGAAATAGAATGTCATATGTTAATCAATATAAATATAGTCAATACAGTAAACAATATTTTTTTTTACAAAGGTCAGGTTGTTGATCTTGCGCTCAAACTCTCCTCCTTCCTCAACCAGAAGTGGAACCGGCAACGGTGTGGAGTCACCTTAGAGATAATAAAATTGGTGATTATTAATAGCTCTAACTATTTGGGACGGAATCCATTTTGTCGACGTCAAATGGTATTCATAAAACGTTGATTTCATTTTAAAAATATTTGTATTTTACACATGCCATTTGGAGCCATTTATTAACCAAGAATATTTGTTACTTTTCCTAATTTTGAAGTGCGATACAGGGGACTAAACTGAGCTTCATTTAATTACTTCCATACAGCCCGGACCTCAAGGTAATTGAAAACATTTTTAGTTATTTTAAACGAGAGGTGAATCGGATAGGAAATCAAAGCACGCTTAAAGAAAAAATCGAGTTCGACAAGATTCTTATCCTTTAAACTACTAAATTTGTAAAATTGGTGATGTTTATTATTTGTACATGTACATACTTCATAATACAATTTATTTTTAAGCAAATAATGTAGTAGTATTTTTATCTTGTCGAAATGTGTAAAATTTGGGTTTTTAATCTAAGCGGGAAGTTGGTAATGCTATTTGTAAAAAAATATTTTTACTGTTTTAGTTATTAATATTGCTAAAGTGATGTTTGTGGGTTATTTTAGTAAAACAATCTGGTTGTTCCATGCTCTTCGGAGCAACGAAATTTTGAAACAAATAATAACGAAAGTAACAATAGTAATAATAGTAATAATCACAATAGTAATAATAATAATAATAATAATAATAATAATAATAATAATAATAATTTAATTCAATGTAAAATCCTTCATTTTTTTTCATTTATTTTGGTTGGTGACGTGGTCACCTCTTCATTATTTGCCATATTTATACGACATATGAACAATTGATTTTGATGGCTTAACAAGCGTAACAAACGCAGAGGAATAACAACGTTTCTTGGCTGGTGGACGGCATCCTTGTGACGTCGCCAATGTTCGCAACGATTGATAAAGCCGCCTGATTTTTTGTCAGGGTTATTTCCCCCAGCACAAAAACTACATATCGTATACATACACATTAAGGTACATTTTAAGTACCCTGGGTGTATGTTTACATCCATCCACCGTTGCGGAAGTCCAGTTTTACCGCTGTGCACTCGATCTCTTCTAGGTGTCCAATATTTGAAACACAACAACAACAACAACAAAATCAACGAACGTGATCATTTTTGAAACAATCCACCGGTGGCCTATTCTCCAGCCAGTGTTCACAAATGTCATTGGATCGCTTGGTAGCCAGCAAATATTGATTGCAACATTTGCATTCATTGGAATACATCGACTTGGTGTAGGATTGACGAGAGTTGAAGTGCTGAAGTGGGCCACTTGAAGCATTGAATGCAAATGGCGTATTTCGGGGCCAGGCATCGTTGTTGGAGCCATTTGAATAGATGTCTTGGTCAACGACTGCGGTAAAAGTAGGTAAATGAAGACCAACAATAGTGTATTGTTTTTTTATTATTACTATTTTAAATGTACGCATCAATAATCAATATATAGTAATGGAACATCAAAGCGAATAACTAAGATTACCTGAAGCGATCACATTTTAAATAATGAGATTATGAGAAAAATTGACTCTCATTACAATTAGACGAAGAAAATTACTTGGTCAAATTCTACGTTTACTGCCCAAAAGACCAGCAAGGATCGTTTTAGAATAGACGATTGATCGTGGCAAAATAAAGGTTGGAGTAGACCACAGAAAACTTGGCTAAGAACTATTCGGGAAGATCTAATTGAAATGAATGTTCTATGGGGAATCAAACAAAACGTTTGGTAAGATGTTCGAATACATAGAAACATTTTATTGTCTCATGTTCGCTTTGAACTATGAGACTTTGTTGTTGTTTTGTTGCTGTAACTGTTATCTTATTTCTCCATGCTTATTTTTTAAGCCAAAAGCGTTTTGTAATATATATATATATATATATATATATATATATATATATATATATATATATATATATTAGTATTTTAACGGATAAACATGGTTTTTATAACTTATTTTAAACGCTTTAGATAGGAATCAACCAAATTATTGATATAATCTTGTCGAATTCGATTTTTTATCATAATCAATTTTGAGTGTCTTGATTTTAGTAATATTAGTAATATTTATAGTAATAGTAGTAATAGTAATAATAATAATAATAATAATAATAATAATAATAATAATAATAATAATAATAATAATAATAATAATAATAGCAATAATAATAATAAATGCTTTATAGGAAGCTTTAAAATGTTGTAACGGAAACATGCCTTTCAGTAGTGGACATTTAGCGAAGTCGAATGTGGGAATCAAAATCTCATACCCACCCCGGTTCAAGTTGAGCAATATGCAGAATATTGAAATAAGTTTAGTGAACAATAGGTAATATTTTTATTTATGTACTGTGAACATCCGAATTGTGCCTAATCCCATCATCGGAATACGTACTCTAGTTTAATAAAAAGACATTATTTTGCTATTATTATTTTTTTACAGAGGTCCGGTTGCGTCTAAACCCTCCTCAATTCTCAGACAGACTTGGGACTGACTAATAATAAAAATAATAGTAACAGTAATAATAGAAATAATAATAGCAATAATAATAATAATAATAATAATAACAGTAACAAAAACAGTAATAATAATAATAATAGTATTGATAATAATAATGATAATAATAATAACAATAATAATAATAATAATAGTATTAATAACGTTAGTAATAATAACAATAATAATATTAATAATGATAATAGTGATGATAATAGTAAAAATAATAATAGCAATAATAATAATAATATTAATAATAATAATAATAATAATAATAGTAATAATAATAGTATTGCAGAGTCCAAAATAGGACTTGTCAATAAACTCTTACTTTTTATTTTGTTTTGTTTTAACTTGAGAGATATATTTTTTTCAACAAAGTAATTATGCTAAAATAAGATGGGCTATCAATACTTGAAGTTAATTGTTTTTAAGTTTTTTATAATTATAAATATTTAAGTGTCGTGGAATTTTTGGATAAATAGAATTCAAATGGGTAAATGGTAATAGTTAAAATAGAAAAAATATATACATATAAAGTTAATTATGTAGAACGATTACACATTAATAATGTTGGATAGGAACTCAAGGCGCGCACAAAGAAAAATTTGATTAAGTGGGCTTTGAACTACGATAAAATGCTTTAGGGCATTGAGCGGCTGTTCAAGATAATGCTCCAGTGCAAACTCCAAAGAAGTAACGTGGATTCTATCATAATTTAAAATTTAACGCATTTTTAGACACAAGATTCTTCAAATAACTTCATTCAATTGCCTTCATACAGCCCGGAACTCAATGTAATTGAAAACCTTTTTAGTTATCTTAAACGAGAGGTGAATTGGATAGAAAATCAAGACACTCAAAATTGATTGTGTTGAAAAATCAAATTTGACAAGATTTTATCAATAATTTGGTTGATTCCTATCTAAAGCGTTTAAAATAAGTTATAAAAACCATGTTTATCCGTTGAAATACTAAATTTGTAAAATTGGTGATGTTTATTTTGTATATATGTACATATATACTTTTAAGCAAATAATGTACTAATATTTTTATCTTGTCGAAATGTGTATAAATTCTGAGTTTTTAGTCTAAGCGAGAATTTGGTAATGCTATTTGTAAAAAAGTTACTTTTATTGTTTTAATTACTAGTATTACTTAAGTGATGTTTATAGGTTATTTTAGTATAATGTTGATGTGCCCAATAAGCTTAAGTGATATGTGAGGAAAGTCAATCAATTTCAATGCGTTAATTTTGACTAGGCCCATTTTAGCCCCTATATATATATACAATATATTAAATATTACAATAAGTTTTTGCTAGTTTATTACTTAAGCTTGTTTAGTAAAAAATAAGTAATATTTTTAGCCCGTGTTGTGATTAAATTCAAATTTTTATGTATTGTGCATATCCGAAGATTACATTTCTATTCGAATTTTGCCTAATCCCGTCATCAGAATCATGCTGCTTTTACTTCTGTGCCGGGGTGGTCTAGCGGTACAGCGCTCGAATTCGGACCTCGGTGGACATGGGTTCGAATCCCATCACTGGTACTGAAAGGCGGGCCCACGTTTGGTTTCGCTAAAATGTCCACTGCTGAAAGATGTTTCTCGTGCAAGCATTCAAAGTAGAAAACATAAAAAAAAATAATTAAAATTAAATTAATAAAATCACATCCTCATGTTGTCTCAACCCTTACTTGGGACTATCTACAATTAAATCAAAACACTCACCACCCTGTTCCCCATTTCCCAAATTTAACTTGACATCAAGATCATTCAAATACGTTGGTTGCGCATCGATCGAAATTTGATCGACACCATTTTCACAATTCGACTTGATGCCATCTCGTTCGATACCCAAGCGGGCGACTTGTTGAAACGCCGACATCGTTTCCATGTTGAGCGCACAAACGCCACGCATGAGTGCCGTTTTCATTTCGGTCTGTCTGTTGACCTGCTCGATTTTGACCAATTCCAGTTGGGCTTTGTAAAGTTTTAATTCAGACTCCAACTGCCAATTTGAAACACAAAATCAATACACCACTTTGCAATAAATAAATAATATTATTGTGGTTAATGACATCGTTACCTCTACCTTATTATTATTCCTATATTTGTACCGGGGTGGTCCAGCGGTACAGCACTCGAATTTGGACGTCGGTGGGCATCCGGGTTCGAATCCCACTACCGGTCCACTAAAATGCGGGTCCACGTTCGGCTTCGCTAAAATGTCCACTGCTGAAAGATGTTTCTCGTGAAACATTCAGAGTAATAAACATAAAATAAATAAATTAATTAAACGATCCTGAGGATTTGAGTTACGCTTATAAAATTTCAAAATTCAATGATGCTGATATTTTCAGCAATTCATTATTCACGTGGTGCTCGTAGGCATTTAGACTAAAAACAATAAGGACCAAGTAAACAGCAGTATAACTGGGATTCCATTCCACTAAATAGGTGTTAACATACACCCAAGGTGCTTAAAAGAAATTTTAAAATATCCATTTACTATATGTAGCTGGCTAGGCTTGTGAATCCGCCCACCAGCGTCAACTACTAAAGAAGATGGCCTCGTCAATTTCTGTAAACACTGATGTCGTTGTAAGGAGTCGGTGTTCTAGTCAAATAAATTTATTTATTCCATATCCCCAATTTCAGTTTGCTCCCGACACTTTTTTGTGTAGGAATTCGAAAAGTTATTGAAACATGGAATTTATGAGGAGGTGGCTCTGCCACCAATTTACATGTTATGTTATAACTTGGATAGATGACAAAAGTTGATAGAAAGCTCAGTTTTCTACGTGCAACAGTTTTAATATTTAAACATTAACACATGTAAAGTAAAACACATGGATAAAATTTAGCGGTACAGCGCTCGATTCGAATTTGGATAAGTATGGGTTCGATCTCCACTATCGGGATACTATGCGATAAATCTAAATGCTAGATATAATAATAATAATAATAATAATAATAATAATAATAATAATAATAATAATAGTAATAATAATAATAATAATACATTCCTTTGTATCGTACTTGATTCACTTTAGTTTCATATTCGTTTCTAATAGTAAAACATTCTGCTTGAGCTTCTAATGATAAACGTTTATAATTACGCTGTTTCCAAGTATATTCCAAATATTGTTTCCAAATATTAAATGATTTTTTTAAAAGATTTTGTTTTAAATAACGTTCGGCAATTTTTGAGCAAAAACTCTTTTAAAAAAATAACACAAAAAGTAATTTAAATAAAATTATTTAAACAAAATATTATATGCCAATTATTACAAGTTACTTGTAAAAAAATAAAGTTTTAGAATGGTCAAATTTATTGGATTTAAGCCAACTAGCAGTGCTGTACAGCCATTTCATCTTTGATTAAAATCATTAGCAATGCATACCTATCAAGTTTTTACGCTAACTTAAACCCACACCTTGTCTGGTGTGAAGCCAAAGCATTAGTAATTGAAATAGACCCTAAAAAGTTATTATTTACGGGGGTCTATTACCACATAAATCCTAACATTGTTGCTAAAATAACAAAAGGTATATAATTAAATTTTAAAATTAAAGTTTTAGTATTTTTTGTATAAGAAAGTAACTAATAAACCCAAATAATTTACTACTATAAACAAAATATAGTTATAAATAAATTAATAATATTAAATTTAATAAAAATTAAGTTCAACACAAAAATATTAATAATTGAAAACGTGTTTGGTATATGTTGTACAATGCAAGCGTTTTAATAAGTAGTAGTGTATATAAACTGACTTCTCGTTTGTTTAATTGATCTTGACAGTTAACTTTGTTTTGATTAATAACCTGGTTTAATTTATTTTGCAAATCGTTAATAATGTTGTTCATTTTGGCAAGTTTATGTTCATAGTCTCGAGTAAGATCTCTCAAACTTGTTACTTGTTCACGAAGTTTTGTCATTTCGATTAACATACTACAAAAATATAATAATTGTTTCAATATTTTATAAAAAAACTATTTTCAAACAAATAAATATTTAGCACTGCTCTACACGTCTATTACATTTAAAACTTTAACAAAAAATTAAAATAACAATTAGTCTAAATTTTAAAAATGTTGCTTTATCTAAAAATTTAATACGTGCTAAAGCAACCAAAACGCCAAACTTATTAACACTCAATAAACATTTTCCTTCGGCTTTGCTAAATGATCACTTGCTAAAAAGTGTTTTTTCTAAAACTATAAAACCAATATATATATATATATATATATATATATATATAATAAATTAAAAATATTAATAATTTAGTATGCTTACCGTTGTGCTTCCGTTCTAAAAATCTTTTTTGTAGCGCATTTAATATTGTTTTCAATTTGTTCATGTTGATGCTAAATGAAAAATAGTTTTTATAATACACATCATTTATTTCAAAATTAAAAATATTTTTTACCATTAAAATATATTAATAAATCGTTTAAATTAAATTAATATTACAACAATATGCATCAAATTAATTGTTATTTTTTGTCTTTTTAATTATTGTACAAGTTTTTTTAATTAGTTTATGCTAATAATGTAAACTATTTCTGTATTTATCTTAGTCTATGTTGTGTCAGCTGGACTATCTATATTTGTAATTAATTATAATAAATGTTTTTTAAAATATTTATGTTAACAACAATAATAATAACTAATCTATAATATTTTTACTAAATTATATGCTACATAATATTAAAAACATTAATAAAGTAGGCAATTTACTTAAATGTTAAATTCAAATTTATTTTAACACTTTTACTGTAAATAATATTGCAAATACAAAACAAACAAAAACAAGTTTTTGATAATATAAAACATCATTTGACCTGGTTTTTTATATGTAAAATATAAAATGTAATTAAAATTAAAAGCTTATAGGCAATTATAAAATATTTAAATGTACTTTATGTATCTCATCAATCTAAATTGTGGGTAATTATCAACTTAACGAATAAACAATAAAAAAAAAATTGTAAACTGTTTACGATTATTATGTTAGTTTACTAATATAATACTAATTGTGTAAGCAAATAAAAATTTTAAGGTAGAAATTTGGATTGTTACAAAGACGTAATTAACATTGGCAATAAAAAACACTAAACGTTTACTTTAAATACAAAATCTAATAAGTTGTAGCAAATACACTTTATAAAAATTAATTTAAAATAATTTAACATTTTCAATTAAAATTATTTAATTAAACATTATTAATTTCCCCTTAGAATAAACAATCATCACATTTTTGCAATTTGTGAGTTGTTTTCACTTATTCATTTAAATACAATAATTTAAATAATTAAATTGAACTAATGATGTATTAACGTGACTGAATAAACGCTACTTTATATTTGTTTGCCTTTTGCTATTATTACAATCTATGTAAATAAACAACTAATAACTAAGTATCTTCATTTAACAAATGTTAAATTCAATTATCATACAACACCCGTGTACTTGTTAAAAAAATGTAAGTAAAAAATTACATTTTGTATAGCAAAGATATTTATTTTAAAATGAAATTTTGTATGTTTAAATTATAATAATAAAAATTCGCCTATAAAGTTTTATTTAAAAATAATAAAAAAATTTGTTATATATATAATTTATCTTAAAAATTATAATATAGTATTGACTTTAAAAATAGCATGCTTACACAATGTAAAACAAATACTTCATTGTCCAAAAAAATTAATATATTTTACTTACGTTAAGTTTATTTTTAAACATTGTTGCAATGTTTTCAAAATCAATGTTTAATGCGGAAAATAAATCTTTAAACAAATAATTATCTATATTAATTTCATCAATATGATCAAATTCATCCTTTGAAACATTTGATCCACAATCTTCATCTGTTTTCGAATCATCTATTTTTTATAAAAAAATAATATTTTTAATTAATTTAAAATTACTTCTATGTTTATAATCAATGCTATCAGAAAATTCGCCTAGAACAAAATTTACATTACTACTTTTAAACTTACCTTTAAGTGATAATATTTGTTCAGAACCAGAACTAGTAGAATAATTAATACAATCAAAATTTTTAAAATTGTATTTTTTCGTATTACATACACACACATAATTTTTACATTTTAAGCAAATGTTATTTACATCTTTTTCATTTGAATTATAATCTGAATGATATTTATCGCAACTAGGATCCGAAACTATTAAAAAAAAATTATTTAATTTTAATTTAGTAACTTACTGTTAGATAACGATTGTGCTAACATATTTCACGCACACTGAAATTGCAAATTAGCAGAACATTTAAAACCACATCGTCTATATGTTTACATACAGGCTCGAATTAAACAAAATATTTTTAAATTAACAATATTTTAATAATAAAAAAATGTAAAAAAATTATTTTAATTTAAATTTGTTTTAAATAAAAAATAATTATAAACTTAAAAAAGTATTCAGTTAAAAGTTTAAGTAAAGTTCAAGAAATTAATATATCCAATATATCCAATTATTATATTTCAGGTTTTAGGTTTGTACATGAGTTAAATAAAAAAAACTTTTTTTAATCTTCGTTTCTAATCTTTAAACATATAATAATTTTTTATTAGCATGTACTTTATCGTCAACTTTACGTAATGTTTGCCTACAATTTTGTTTACAAATTATTAAAATGTTATGCAGTTTTCTAAATAAAATTATGAGAATACGTAAACTGTGAGATGAATTCTTTTCGTTTATTTTCATCAGTCACAAATATATAACATTTTAGTATATATATACAAAAAAAAGGAATCCAATTATTCAGTTTTGTTAGTTAAAAAATATTCTTAAAAAAACTAAAAATTAAAAGTTTTATTTTAATAAAAAATTAAACATAATAAAGTTTTTTAGTAGTAGGTTCTACTATATAAAATAATATTTTTATTAATAAAAACAAATTAAAAAATAGATTAAACATAAAACAAAAATGAGTATAATAAAACAAATCACAATGCAAAAATGTTAAAACATGTTGTTTATCATATAACTTACAATGTACTACATTTCGCTGTAACACAAATTTTACAACTTAAATTTTAAATGTTATTAATATTGCTTAGAAAAAAATAAAAAAATAATTCAAATTATATTAATATTTTAAAAACAATATAAACATGTAAACAAAATATTTAACCGGGGTAGCCTAGCGTTACAGTCCTTCATTTGAACCGGGTGTACATGGGTTTGTATCCCACCACTGGCACTAAATTGCGGGTCCACGTTTGGTTTCACTAAAACGTCTACTGCTGAAAGATGTATTTTCCGTGCAACATACAAAGTAGCAAACATAAATAAATAAAATAAATAAATACGTATTTGTGTATATCTTAGAAGCTAATTAGTTACAGTAAATTATCAGCACTGTGCTACGGTATTTAAGCGGTTGCATTAATAAGTTCACAGGATCATAACAAGAAAGGAACAAAACAAAATTTTATTTATAATAAAATTTAGCAACGATATTATTACCTAAACACATATATATATATATATATATATATATATATAATGTAATTTTGTCCTAATAAACTTCTTGTTTACATAAACTTCTTGTTTACTTACAAAGTTTTTATATAACATAAAAATTAAAATATTTTGTATTTATAATAAAAAATAATAATAAAATAAATAACTAATATTTTTTCAGACTATTTACAGATTCAGTGTTTATAAAATAGTTTTTATTTGTTTTAAATATTTTTGTAAAATAAATTAACAAATATATATTATTTAGATAAAAAATGTTTATTTATATTAATTTAAAAAATATTAACATAATTTTGGTATTTTAAAACACTATTAAAATTAATTATTTATTTTGCGATTTTTTGGTGTATGTGCTACTTGTTATTTCTTAGCATTGTTGTTTTTCCATATTTTTATTTTTAACGCGTTTTCTTTGTAAGCTGTTGAAAAACATTTGAGAAGTATATTATCAATTTGTGCATAACTATACAATAATTATAATCCAGTAATAATGGTCAAACTTATTTCTGTTATCGTAGTAGAGAACCACAATGAAGTAAGCAATTCTTATTGTTTATTCTTTTTCGATTAGGCGCTTAATTATATATATCGAGCAATTGGTAGAAAATTGATTCCTTTTTCTTCCCTTAAATTGTTGCATTTTGATTCTCATCCCGATTTAGGAGTTCCAAATATAGATTGCTCCGAAATTTTACGAGATCCTCAAAAATTAATGAGGTATTTTGTAAAATAAAAATTAATGCTTTTTACAATTAAGTAAAGCAAGTATAGAAAACTGGATTTTACCAATGGTTTATGCTGGTCATATTGATCACGTTTTATGGATGCATCCGAATTGGTCTGATCAATTGTGCGACAGAAAACCAACTTACTATTCTGTTGGAGAAGATGTATCAACTAAAAGATTGGTGTAATTACATTTATATTTATTTTAAAATTTTTGTTTTGATAGTGTGAATATTCCTGAACCTTACTTTTATAATGATGGATCATTTTCTATGGAAGAAGATATTAGTAAACCAGTCAAATTTGGTCTTACGGTAGCTCCTATTCATGAAACTAATACTTTATGCTCAGTTTGTACTGATATTACGTGTCTACTAATAAATCAGTCATTTATTCTAGATGTTGATCTAGATACATTTTCTACCCAAAATCCATTTTCAAAAAGGTTTACAAAGGAACAGGTAATTAAGTTAAACAGAACTATATAATTACAAGAATTTGGGTGTATTTATATTTTTTAATTGTAAGAGTATATAATATATTTGTAGTTTGATTATATATGAATCTAGACTGAGTGAATTGGATTCTACTTTGGTTGATAGATGCGAGCGTAAATTCAGGATACCTAGAGGTGTTTTTATATTTATGAGCGATAAT
The DNA here is from genome assembly GCA_025895645.1 of Cardicola forsteri. Lineage (NCBI taxonomy): Eukaryota > Metazoa > Platyhelminthes > Trematoda > Strigeidida > Aporocotylidae > Cardicola > Cardicola forsteri. The sequence goes on along the minus strand of JAKXYG010001160.1, from coordinate 175,297 downwards.
GTTGTTACAAGGATGCAGTCTGTCAGATAACCAACGTCGTTATTTTCCTACTTTTGTTGCTCATATAAGATTTTTTCGCAGATGAAACTATGAAGAGCGGTTGTTTAGTGTTTAAAGAATATGGAAACAATTAAGATGTGACCATGTTATCAACGATATATATATATATATATAATAAGATAAAATTTGTTTTTATTATTGAGATAATTATACATGTAGATAGATTATAAGATGATAATTTACTTACAATCGAAAAGTAAACTTAACCTAGAAAAGATAAAAATGAATCGATCCAGTCAGTCAGGTGGAGTAGGGAAGGACATCATGAAGTGATAAAAATTTGCGCCAAAACTATTTAATAATCATAATGTTTTAAATTGGTTGGATACAGAACTAAATGAAATAAACTGACCGGTAAACACCAATCCTTCATGCAAGAGGTTTCTTCTGTAAAAGGGGATATATATAGAAACGTATTATTGTAGGATTAAAGTTAACATATTTTAATATATTGATAGGACGATATGCTACAGTATCAATTATCAGAATTGCTACTTAATTTTTATGGTAATAAAGTATTAATAAATTATAAATTTATAATTTGTTTATTTTTGACTTTATAACTATAAATTTAGTTTGAAATAATCAATCGTCTTTATGCACCTCCTCCAAACATATCGTTGTGCATTTCACCTGAAGAAGTCAACGATTCTTCCGCTATTGTTACTCATGCAATGTGCGCTGCTTCTATTCTAAATTGCGCTCGAAAGCAGCAATTGACACGCCTCTATCAATGGATTTCGGGATTGGAAACTGGAACAATTCCAAGCTCGAATGATTTTCTTTTATGGTCATACGAACTTGTCGATTTGTGCCGTCTAATTTTGTCGATTAATGAAACCAACTTTGGTCCTGATATTGTAAAAACGGTCAATGACACTTTAAATATTGCTTTAAATTATGTATCACAAATCGAAGAACCGCCTTTAATATGTTTAGGATCAAGTGACGAATCTGTTCAAGAAGCGTTAGGTTTGTGATATTATTTTTAAAACTATATATATCTTTTTGGTTATTTATTTTAAAATCTTTTTCCTTTGAAGAGCATTTGGGGGTAACCAGATTATTTAATTTTTGGCATATATATATATGTATGTGCTGGGGTGGTCTAGCGGTACAGCGCTCGAATTTGGACCTCAGTGGACATGGGTTCGAATCCCATCGCCGGCACTAAAATGCGGGCCCACGTTTGGCTTCGCTAATTGTCCACTGCTGAAAGATGTTTTTCGTAAAACATTCAAAGTAGCAAACATAAAATTAAAAAAAAATTATGAATGTGAATTTATTTGGGTTATTTATTTATTTATGCGAAACAGTATCGATGAAAAGTCAATATCCTGGATGTGGTAAAATTTTTTCCGATTATGAATGTCGATCAAGCGATTCGGTTATATTCGATTCTTGCAATTTCATTCCGCTGAAGCGCCGCCTAACCAGTTACACGTCTGTCAAATGTGACCCAATTCAAGAAAAAGAATCACAAGTTGTTTCAAACATCACGAATGCAGACAATGTGCAAATGGATATTGATGAAGATGATACGAAAAGTCCAATCGATATGGTTTCTAAACGTGCCCTCAAAGTGATCCTTACTAAATTGGAAAATGACTATGCTGATGAATCTGTAACGTCTCGTGAATGTGCTGCCGGTATACATTGCAATGATGACGTGCATTTTATTGATGACGATGATGGTAGTGGTGGTGGTGGTGATGATAATCACAATAAAATTAATAACGAAAGTGGATTAAGTTTGACTTTTTATCATGAGATGTGGTCGGGTTGTGCCGATCAAGATGATGGAAGCGCTTTGCCCCACCAGGTTAGTGTTACATGTTCAATCTAACGATATTTTTGACATGTCAAATGGTTGTTTATGATCCACGAGGATTTGAGTAGCGCTTGTAAAGTTTCAATTTCCAACGATGGCAGTATTCTTGCCTGTCTCTTGTTCATGTGGTGCATTCTGGACTAGGCGCCAACAGATATATAGACTAATAGCAACAGAGACCGAGTACACAGCCGTACAGATTGACTTTCACTGGACTTCCGTTTAGTGAATGGTTGTTAGTGTACACCTCGTCAATTCCTGTGAATACTGACATCATCGCAAGGAAGCGGTCTTCTAGCCAAGATCAATTCGCACCCGACAACATTCGAGAAGCGATTCAAACTTGGAATGAATGAAGAGGGATGGCTTTGCCACCAACTTATGTTATGTTATGTTATTAGAGAGACAAGCCTACGTGATGTGATCAAGTTTTCATTATTTTCCATATTTATACTGCATATTTTTTTAATGTTTGCTACTTTGAATGTTTTACGAGAAAAATCTTTCAGAAGTGGACAATTAGCGAAGCCAAACGTGGGCCCGCATTTTAGTGCCGGCGATGGGATTCGAACCCATATCCACCGAGGTCCAAATTCGAGCGCTGTACCGCTAGATCACCCCGGTACATATGAAACGACTGACGTTGATAGCTTGATAGGAGTAACAAACGTAGAAGAATGACGAAGTTTCATGGCTGTAGATGGCATTTTTTTGACATCGCCACTGTTTACAAAGGTTAACAAGGCCGCCTGATTTTTTGTCAGGGTTATCTCTTTTAGCCCAAGGGCTAAATATAGTATACGTATATTTAAAGATAACTTTTAAGTACCCTGTCGTGTATGCTTGCGTTTTGTCGTTAAGTAGAAACGTTCTTGTATTTTTTAATTTTGCTACTTTTAATGTTTTTACGGAAACGGATCTTTCAGCAGCGGACATTTGTGCGCAGTCGAACGTGGACCCGCATTGAGTGGTCATATCCACAGGATTATTAGCATTTCTGGCAATATTCTTGTTAGAATGAAATTTTTCTAAAATAACGAGTACTGTAAAAATGATTTATATCGATTTTGCTTTTGAATGACACCATTTTTGCGCTTATCCCAAATTTGATTGATACTTGTCATCAATTTGTTGTTGCTATTAAAGGTGCGTGCGTCTCAAACGAATGTCCCGAAACAGCTTGGAAGCCTCGCCTTGCAGCCAAAGCTCGTTTTTCCACTTCTCAAATGTTTTACACGGGAAACGCGCATTTTTTAGCAGCGGACATTTGTGCGCAGTTGGACGTGGACCCGCATTGAGTGCCATTAGGGATGCTAATGATCCACGAGGATTTGAGTAATGCTTATAAAGTTTCAATTTCCAATGATGGTGATATTCCTGACTGTTCGTCCTCCACGTGGGGCATCCTGGACTAGGTGCCCCTAGGCATGTAGACTAATAACAGCAGGGTCCGAGCGCACAGCGGTATAACTAGGCTTCCGCTACGGCGGGTGGGTGCGAACATACACCCAGGATACTCTAAAGGTATACGTATATCATATGTAGCCCTTGGGCTAAGGGAGATAACCCTTACAAAAAATTAGGCGGCCTTGTCAATCTTTGCGAACAGTGGCGACGTCACAAGGATGCCGTCTACCAGCCAAGAAACTTTGTCATTCTTCTACGTTTGTGTTACGCTTATCAAGCCATCGAAATCGATTGTTTGTTATGTCGTATAAATATGGGGAATAATGAAGAGGTGACGCCACGTCACCAACCAAAATGAAATTGAGTGCCATTGGTGGGATGGTTATATCCACAGGATCATTAGCATCTCTGGCAATATTCTTGTTAGAATGGAATTTTTCTGCAATTACGAGTACTGTAAAATGATTTGATATATTAAAGTCAAGTTTTGTAATTCTTATTAAGTGTATTATTTCCAACATAATTAATTTTATTCGTACACTTACACTTGTGTGCGGCTTTTTATGTTGACTATTTTGTTATTTATAGATAACAAATCATGAAGAACAACAGGAACTGATGGAACATATTGAAGGATTATTGAATCGTATGCATAATCCGTGTTTTATTACAATTGCCAGATCGGTTTTTGATGGATATACACCGGAAAGTCAAATATCCCATATTCAGTTGGAATTTTTTAAAGCATTGGATAGAATATACGGCCGTGAAATTCTTTCAGTTACTTTGGATTATGAAAAGTAATACTTTTATTTTGTACTACTTGTGAATATTTTGACGGGAAATGCATCTTTTACCAGTGGACGTTTTAGCGAAAGCGAACGTGGACCCGCATTGAGTGGGAATCGAACCCGGATGCCCACCCAACCGTACATGTTCATTGCTAATTCCACTTTAACTGGATGGCATGCTATTGGTGATTGGAAACCATCTTGCACTTAATTAATTATAGAAAACAATTTATTAGTAAACGGTATATAAAGTAATCCTTGATTGTATTTTGTGACAACTCTATATGGATTTACTATTACTAGAATGTAGTTGTATATTTGTTGTGACGTGGTAACTTTTTTATCATTTTTATACTTGATTCTGATAAGTGTAAAAAAACGTAGAAGAATGGCGATTTTTTGGGTTGATCAACGGTATTACCGTTTACAATTAGCACAGTTAAAGAAAGACGATTAAAATGGATTGGCCATGTTTTACGTAGATCTCCCACTCATCCAGCCAGAATAGCTATGGAAGCCCATCCATTACCCGGATGGAAAAGAAGGCCAGGCGGCCAACGGAAAATTTGGACAGACATTGTAGCATGCGAACTCAGTCCTTTTATTTATGCTAAGCCCTCCACCGTCCAAATGAATTATTTAAATGGGCGTCCGTTTGTTTACCCTATGCAGCCAACAGATATCATTGGAGGGGGTTTAACTCGAGGTATGTAATTAACATTTTATGTCAGCACACCTCAAATGTCGTTCTTTGAGTACACACTACAAAAGTTGACATTTTTACAGACGCTTTGGTTTTTGTTGGACTACCCTGATTGATAATAACCGGTGTGGGGGTGTTTATCCCCGATGATGATGATGATGTTTACAGATAGTGACAAAAGTGAATCCTATGTTGACCTACTATGATATTAAAATATATGTAGCACTTGTTACTTATCTTAGACATAACTAACGCTTGTTAATAAGTACCTTAGATAACACTTTACTAATATATATACATTTAATATTATTAGCAAAAAAATTCTTAATATAATACACAATAACATTCGTTATTGATCTCCAAAATGACGATGAATAATGTTTGTACTTTTTAGCAAACTCCACTGTAATCTATGGGCACGACTAAGTGGAGGTTCTTAACAGCCGCTTTAAGAATGAAGCCTTCAGGTTTCATCCTCCTTCTTACAATTGAATATGAAAAATCTTCTAAGTATTGATTTTTTATTTGTTTAATGTTCATTGTTCTGTGCTTTTTAAGCTGCATAGTTATAAACTGATCATCTTGTTTGCTTGTTGAACGTTTTCTACCCACTGTGGGTGATCTAGGGCTTGTTTTATTGTTCAAAATTTTATACACAGTTGATACATCTATTTTCATGCATTCTGCAATTGTTTTAACTTTTGTGCCCCTTTTATAAAAACTTTGAACTAATTCATAATCGCGGGTAGACAAATAACGACGCTGAGCTGTTTTAACCATAAGTATTAAGTGAGCGGAAATAAGAAGCCTTTTTATCAAAATTCCAAATTTCGAAGCGGAAAATAAAAAACGACCTTGTGCTTAAATTATTAAAAATAATTTAATAATTTTTTGGAAAAAAAATTGTTTATATTAAAATACTTTTAAAATATATAATTTATTGACTATTTAAAAATACAGTGCAATTTTGTAAATATATGTATGAGCAGTTATTTTATTTTAAAAATAATAATTTTTTTAAATAAAAGGAATATAAAATTAAAATATATTTTTTAACAATTATTTTTGTAAACAAATTACATATTTTTATATTTAATAAATTTTAACTAGAAAAAGTTAAAGTTTGGGAATTGGATTACCGGCGTATACATCAAGGTTATATATTTATTAAAAAATGTAGCGCATCAATAATATATTTTTAATGTGTAAAAAAAATTCGTTATTTTAAAAATATACATTAATTTATTTTATAAACAAAAATATTTAAAAAAAATTAAAGGGATTGAAATATGTTGCTTACTGTACAATGTTTGACCGATCTGCCTAATTCGTTAGAGTTATTTACCATAGCCCAACAGCTACATATGTCTTAAGCTATCCTGGATGTATGCTTGTACGCACCAAAGTGTAACCCAAGTTATACCGTTTTGCACCCGGTTTTTGATGTATTTTAGTTTGATTCCAGGAAACACTTTATGGAAGTATGGAAATAGTCTTATTACAATTAATTATTGAACATTTAGATTTTATAAGGAGTTTCTAGCATCAGTGGCATCTTGTTCACTATATAGAACTGACAAGATATGTATTTTTGACTAAGCAATTATACGTATTACTTATCGCTCATATCAGCATCTATCTTGTCATTTTATAAATCTTGCATTTTTTGAAGGATAGTAATGCTTTCAGTTCTAAACCTGTGTATAATACACAATATTAGATCGTAACTTATACATGAATTTCTTTTACGGCATTTTTTATTTCAGCACTAGTTAAAACTGATTTTTTTGGCAAAATAATTTGTAATTTGTTGCTGAAAACATTAACTATATTATATTTTTAGCTGAAAAATATTAAACTTATTAATTCTATGTGAAGCCTGTAATTTTAATGATTATGTTTTAGTATAACAGGATTTTTGATGGTATATTTGTTGATTTAATTTTTATGTTTATTACTTTGAATGTTTTACGGAAACATACCTGCCAGCAGTGGATATTTTAGCGTAGCCGAAGGTTCAAGTCGAGCGCTCTACAGCTAGATTTCCCCGTCCACCTTATACTGTATAACTCACAGCATTTGGAGGTTAGTGGATAATTAACATTAATTAGGTCTACCATGAATAATTATTTACAAGGTCTGTAGTTTGAAACTGGGGAGATGGGTCAAGTTCGAGTCCGTGTTTGAGCTTAAAAGATATACACTGTTTATTAATTTCTAATAAGAATATAGCACTTTGCAGTGTTTGTGGTGGGTTCAAATCAAGTATATTTATTTCTCGGTGAGTTTAGTAACTGTAATATTATAATTATTATGGAAATGTTTATCGTGTTGTCATTGTATTTTAAATAGCTCGGAATGTGATTCAGAAAAACTGAAGAATATGGGATTTCACCTAAGTTCGCCAGATGAATTACAGGGAGGTTGTCGTCGTTTATCTTCCGCTGCATGTCACACTCATGCCGAAGGCACTGGAGCCACATATTGTACAGAACCTGGAAGAAAAGAAATTGTTTAAAAAATAATGATTTTTGTGATTATATTTAAAAGAAATTACATTATTATTACTATTTGGTTTTTATTAGTTGAGTGTTTAATAGAGAACAATTTGGTAGTAAGTGGACGTTTAGTAAACCCAACCGAGAGTCACATTTAGTGTTGTTCTTGGGACTTGAATCCACTGTTATTCAGTCTGTTGAGTCCAGCGCCTTAACCAATCTTGGCGCAAATTGCATTTTACTCAAGAGGTTATTGTTTGTTTTGTAGTGAAGTTTACATAGCTTATTTTTTATCACAATCAAAATTTGAAACATTTTCTTGGGTCTCACTATAAAGTGCACTTAAAATATGTACGACACTCATCTTTAGAAGATAAATGAACGTTTTGTTATAAATGGTTGCGAAATCCTAATTTTTTGTACAATTAAAAAAACATTTTTGAGGTTTAGTGCAAAATAGGTCTTTAAAACTATTTGGAGCTTATTTAGATAAGTATTAATCACTGCTAAAATATTTATGAGTAATAGAAGAATAGAAATGCTAGCATTCTATTTTAAGCAGTTAATTATTTTCGTGTAAGACGTTCCTTACTTAGATGTTGCTTTTGTTTTTGCATTGGATTGTTCAAGTTAATAGCATGACTACCTAGTTTTTAAATACTCTAGAAATCTAGAACTTCATAATCAGCATTAATAGTTAAGAATTGCTTAAATATATTAAAGATATTGTGGTTTTGGGCAAATGATGTAATTTTGTGAAGTCCACTAATTATATCATATCGCTTCGGCGGTACATATACTATGACTCGCAAGGTGAGGCGCGCGTCACGCTACACGTCCATTGGAGCGTTATTCATCCTTTTCTCTTTTCTTCTTTTTGAAGATTATTGCAGTGTTTTTTGCATTGTAATAGGCACTTGTTTTATTATTATATTTTTTTATATTTATAATTTTTGCTTGTTTTCTATAATTGTTAATTTCCACTATCTACCTTGATTTCATCTTGATTTCAAATACTTTTTTCTGTGACTAATCCCCCTTTACCTCACCATCCATTTCATATTTCCCTCCGAAACTTACTGATATCATCGAAAAATAGAACCGAGGATCAAAAGAGTTTTACTCCTACTCAACTCGTGTATTAACCTGTAACCTGTAAGAAAGAACAATAATGTTTAGTTATTATACAACTGTTGCAAAATAAGGTATTTTAAAAAATTAGTAACTATTGCACTTTAATGTAATTACACTAAAGAAAAAATCGTTTTCTACTTTTTAGGTTATTTCGCTTTTTGTGACTACATTGTACAATTTTATAACGTGTACTTACTGGCAGAGAAAATCTGCATAAGAAAATGAACGTTCATAGAGTTTTGTAAGAAAAAATAAAACAATGAAATACATGCGTAATGTTATTGATAAGCCTTTTATCTCTGCCATTAGCACTCGAAGAGGACATCCTTTTAAATTATCTAAACCAAGAGTAAGATCTCGTCTACGCCTAAGCCATTTCTTGTATAGGGTAATATCCGCGTGGAATCTTTTCCCATATATATATATATATATATATATATATATATATATATATAAAACTATATATATATATATATATAGAATACAAAACTTTTTTGTTTTAAAAATAAGCATGGGGCAATAAGACAACAATTACAACAAAACAACAATAACAAAGTCTCGTTGGCATTGAAAAATTTGCAAGTCAAAGATTTACCTTCATTTTGGCTTTTATTCAACCCTGTCATCTGTGTAACTCTGTCATCCAGATACGTGCAATCACTTTTTGCCGTTGTTTGCCGAAATGGCTTCCTCTTAATTGTTTCCGTAGCAGTATAAATTTTTTTACAAATGTCAGGTTGCTAATCTTGCGCGCAAACCTTCCTCTTTTATCCAGGTTTGAGACTGACTAGATTGAATTTTTTCTGATCCAAACTAGGCAGAGTTCATTATATATATATATATTACAAAGTTCAAAAAATTCAATAATCTATGTGATCGCCTTTTTTTTGAACAACCTGATCCAGGCGTTTTGGAATTCTGTCAATGAGAGTGTTGATATATTCTTGTTTCAACAATTGGACAAAACAAATTAATTTAGATTTAATACCTTTGTAATTTTTTGCGTTAATTGTTAAAATGGGTGTATATATATAATTTTTATTTTATAATAAAATTGAGTTCTTTAAACTGGTGCAACCGTGATTTGCAATGTTAACAGTAAATACACTATATACACATATAAATAAATAGTTAAATGCTTTTCACCTTGTTTATAAACTAATTGATAAATAAAATTTAGGTACTTTATCTGGCATGTTTTCATGTTTTCTCCGGTAATCCAGAAAATTAAAAATACATTAATATTAATATTGTAATTTATTAAAACTGTAGCATTATTTTTATAAGCACAAAAGTATGTATGCATTGGGGATTTAGTTAAATCTTTATTTATATATAAGACGGAAATTTAAAAACTACAATTCATCGGAATGTAATGAGATGTTGTAGCATATGTTACTTTTTTAATGAAATTATTATAATGTTTTATTGTTGTTGTTTATTTATAATGTCAAACCTTTATTTTTGTCTGTAGCATTATGGATTAAAATTAAGTTTAATTAAGTTGATCTGATTACCTGATAAAAGCCAAATAAACTTTTATTTTTCTCTAATTATTTTTAAAATGATGTTTTGAATAAATAAACAACTTTAAATTCTTTTTAAGTTTAAAATATATTTCATTGTAAAATTTAAAATATTTGCGAGGTGAGGATCATGTTATGCTGCACATCATTAACAAATCTGCAAAGTTTACAATATTTATTATTAAATATTTTATAAGTAAAAAATACTATTAAGCATTTTTGTAATTTAAAATTATTTTTTAAATTGTTCAATTAAATTAATTAAAAAATTAGGGTTAGAAACATTATATATTTAGATGATAACTTAAATAATATTAATTCTGACATTTATTTCGTATAATTTACATAATTAGTATAAAATATAAATAAATACGTTAAATAATTATAAATTTTTGTACAAGTACGTTTTGCAATATATCAACTTTTTCCTAATTTAAAATTGCTTAAAAATGTAATTAATATTTGTATATAATAATTGTATATAAAATGTTATTAAAATCATTGTTTAGTAAGTTTCTAAATTGTTATTTATATTAAATAAAATTTTTAACATTATTTAATTTTTATTAAAAAATTATATTTAAATTAAAAGTAATTTGTTTATCTTTATTTAATAGATTATTGTTTAAGCGAACCATTACACGAGTGTGGGTATTACAAGATTTTGCGTGAGAAATGCGTTATTTAGCTGCATATTTGTTGTGTTATTTGGGCGGTAAAGATGCTCCTTCTGAGAGTGATGTGAAGGGTGTTATGAGTTCTGTTGGAATTGAATTTGATGGTGGTCGATATAAAGAGGTAATTTATAATTAATTCATTTTTTAAGTTAGCTACCGCTCTCGCAAACAAAACAATACTTGAACTTATTGAAGATGGTAAACAGAAATTATCCGGTGTATCTATGGGTGGTGCAGTTGCTTCAGGTAGTGCTCCCGCTTCAGCTCAATCATCCGCTCCTGCTGAAGCTGCAAAGGAAAAGGAACCAGCTAAGCCTGTAGCTAAAGAAGAATCAGAATCTGATGATGATATGGGTTTCGGCTTGTTTGATTAATTTTTAATTGTACTGTTTGAGTGGTGATAATGGATTTTTCAAAATTTCGATTTGGTTATATTTGTGTTTTCACTGTAAACCCGTTCGGTTTATTGGGTACATTGGTCTAAGAGTTGTTTGTATCCAGCGAACATATGGGATCTACTTTTTCAAAAAATATTAAAGGTAATTTTATGCTGATTAAGGTATATTTGCATTTATGCCTCCTGGTCTGCGATCTGGCATTAGTTATTTTGCTTATCGTTGTGATTGATGACAGTCACCTGTTCATTTCTATACTTGTACTGCATATTAAATGATCGATATCGATTGTTTGATAAGTGTATTAAACGTATGAGAATAATGTTTTTTTTTTTGGCTGATAGACTGCATCTTAGTAACAGCGCTGCACTTTAAGTATCTTAGTTGTATACCTGTACCCATCCGTCATGCGGAATTCCAGTTATACCGCTGTGCATTCGTTTCCTGCTATTGTCAATGTAGATGTTTATAGGTATCTGGTCCAGGATCCACCACATGGAGGAAGAACAGTCAAGAAAATCACAAATCTAACAAGAGATTACGGTCAACTACTGTGTTGAGTTCGAAAGTCTAGTTTTGTATTATTACAGTTAAATAATTGGTGTGGGTGTCAAAATATTGTGTTATTTAAAACCGTTTCGGTTTGATTGAATTTTTAAGTGTGATGTTATATAGCAGGTGGCCTCTTCCCTCAGATTACAGTGATTTTGTAATAATGTTGAGAAGATCTTTTTCGTAAGTCATTTCTGTCCGTTAACTTAATTTGATATAGTTTAAAATATTGGTTAAGTTTTGGATTGAGGCTGTTTATTTGGTTAGCAGCATATGAGATGCTGAATAGTCACCTCAGTATTTACGTATTTATTAGAGAAAATTATGATATGATATAGTGAAGAGGGATATTGGGTGTATATTATACCCTTTTATTTCTGAACCGTAAAGGCGGCTTATACAACTGCAACCGATATACTTTTTTAAAGAATGTAATCGGGTTTTCATAATGTGTTACGATTAACAATCGTTTAATAACCAATGAATTGTTTCAACAATTTCCAGATACTTAACATTACTTCGCTATGTATTTATAACACGAGAGAAAGACTTTTAAATTTGATTTGCCTGTTTTATAAAGATTGCCCACTTATCCAGCCGAAGGAGCTGTGGAAGCCCATCTATTACCTGAATGGAAAAGAAGACCAGGTTGTCAGTAAAAAAATCGGATGAAGAGTGTGGCACACGAACTCAGTCCTTTTATTTATGATAGGCCACCTCATCCTAAAGAATTACATGATTGGGCGTCCGTTTGCAGTTAATAGAGATCATTGGAGGAGTTTAATTTAGAATGTAATTAACATTTGAAGTCAGTATATCTTAAGTGTCATTCACTAAGTGCATGTAAAAGTTGGGATGCTAATGATTTTGAGGATTTGAGTAGTGCTTATAAAGTCTCAATTTCCAATGATGGTGATAATTCTGACTTAGTCCTCCACGTGGTGCATCCTGGGCTAGGTGCCCCTAGACATGTAGACTAATAACAGCAGGGTCTGAGTGCACAGCGGTATAACGGCTTCCGCTACGGCGAGTGGGCGCGAACATACACCCAGGATACTTAAAAGGTATCTAAAGGTATACGTATACCATATGTAGCCCTTGGGCTAAGGGAGATAACCCTGACAAAAAATCAGGCGGCCTCGTCAATCTTTGCGAACAGTGGCGACGTCACAAGCATGCCGTCTACCAGCCAAGAAACATTGTTATTCTTCCGCTTATCAAGCCATCGAAATCGATCGTTCTACATGTCGTATAAATATGAAAATAATGGAGAGTAACCACGTCACCAACCAAAATGAATGAATGTAAAAGTTGGCACTTTTGTAGACTCGGTTAGTTGGACTACTCTGGGCAATAATAGCCAATGGGTATGTTTATACCCAGGCTATATTCACCGGAAACGATCACAAGAAAAATCTAATGCTCTCTGCAGTTGATCTTCGTTTCTCAGCTAGAACAACAGCATCGTCAGCGTATTCTAAGTCGGTGATGGGCTTTGTATCAGCATACACGCCTTCCATCTGTCCAGAAACATTGGCAATGTTTAAACGGGAAATAAAAATTGTGTTGAACTTAAACATGGTTCTATTTAAGAAATGAGTTTTTGCTGTAAGCTTTATGAGCATATGATAAAATTAAGCAATTTTTGTTTGATAATAGTAAAGACGTTCAGTTAAGTTGTAGACACGACAACTGCATGTTAAAAATTTAATTTTTGCTGCAAGCTTGTTTCTATTAAATTATTATAATACCAAAGACGTTCAGTCAAGTTACAAAGATGAATATAATTCAATCTTTGGGTTTCGATCATAGTGATAATACATCTTCCTACTGAGTTTTAGTATTATTAGGTAACCAATACTGGCACTGGGAATCCAAGAACCTTGTTTTTAAATGCAGGTTGATAAAATATTGCACTAATGCCTGCGACAGACGAAATTAACGTTTACGAAACAGAGATTCAACGAATATATGGTTTAACCGCCAATTTTGAAGATTTGGTTATATTCTAAAACAGAAATGTATAATTTTTGACTTTGAATTGTGGAATTTTAACAAATTAATTTTAATTTTTGGTATGCTTTAATTAATATATTTTATTTTAATATGCTATGCAATTTCATTTTTTGGATGAGTACGACTTATTAAATGCATATCATTTCTAGACAGTCGTACATTAATGACATTGATTAGAATATTATTCGGTAATATGTAGTAATCGTTGCACAGGAAGATAATCTGAAGCGCTTTTCTATAATGACAATAAAGAGTACTTTTGATTTTTAATAAAGTTAATATTTCAATATGCGAATACTATCAATACATCTCGCATTTGTATTTTAAAAATGTTTACAAGACCGATTAAGTATGAAAAATTCATAATTTGAACATCATGTTCGTGAAAAACCTTGTCTTGGTGTTTATATTAAGATTAAACAATTCAGTCAAATGAAAAGTTAACGGAATTTTAGAAATTGATAAAACAGACTGTTTCTGATAGTGTTTATACATTTTCTTCAGGTCTGTAATGCTTTATTGAGGGTGGTGGAATTGTTTTCAATCGTCCAGCCAGCTTTGCTTCGATTCCAACTGAACCCTCAACTGGCTGTTGCTCATATATCTCTTTGTTAAAGACTTGTTTCGTAAAACATTAAAATAGTAACCACATAAAATGAGCATTTCCTTTTTAAATGAACTAAGCGGGTCATTTCCCCATATTACCTATCGTGTCACTTCCATTCAACAAGTTTTTTAAGCACTTTCTATTTCAGTTTGTATTTCCCGGCCTTTCTTTTGCTTTCAATCATACACATAATAAACATATCAACCTTATTCAACACTGTTGGAAACTATAAAGACAAGTGTCTGGCAGCAAGGCACCTCTTTTACTAGTTCCCACTTTACATAAAATCCTTTTATAATCCCCCATTTCCTGTTCACGGTTTTCGGAGGCGTGCACTGATATTTCAGTCAACACAACTTTGCCATTGCTTCCAATATAACATTTCGGTTAAAATAGCGTGAAGATTGTCCCAAACAGCATTCACCAAGTACGTTTCTGACCACCTTTCCTTTTCTTCCAACCAGTATTTGGACAAGGTAAAGTTACTGAACGTGAGATTAGATTAGGATTTTTACGAAGAACGTGTCCAAAGTAGCACAATCTTCGTTGTCACGATATCAAATAATGAAGAAGAACGTGAAATTGGAGGTCATTACGAATTTGGCAATTGTTGATCAATTTCGACCAATCGTCCTTGAAACGGAGGATGCAAAATGGGTGTTGTGCCAAATGTTGTTGATTTTCATGATCTGCTACCATGTAAGGTTCCAGGTTTCAGGTGCGTACAGAAAGACTGTGCGAACCAATGAAGAGTAAATGTTCATCTTTGTCTTTGGATTGATGTGTTTCGTCTCCATAATGGATTAGCAAGTTTTGCAAACGCAGCAGCAGCTAAATAAATTCGACGATTTACTTCATTAGATGAACCTCCGTCAGAAGTAATCGAAGAGCATAGATAGGTAAATTGCTTCACATTGCGAAGCACAGTACCATTTAATACAATCCTAGCATCAGGAGCCTGTGACGTCATGATGACTGATTTTTTGAGATTGATCTTCAGGCCATATTCACCGGAAACTTTCACAAGAAAATCCAATGCTCTCTCAGTTGATCTTCATTCTCAGCTAGAACAACAGCATCGTCAGCGTATTCTAAGTCGGTGATGGGCTTTGTATCAGCATACACGCCTTCCATCTGTCCAGAAACATTGGCAATGTTTAAACGGGGAAATAAAAATTGTGTTGAACTTAAGCATGGTTCTATTTAAGAAATGAGTTTTTGCTGTAAGCTTTATGAGCATATGATAAAATTAAGCAATTTTTGTTTGATAATAGTAAAGACGTTCAGTTAAGTTGTAGACACGACAACTGCATGTTAAAAATTTAATTTTTTGCTGCAAGCTTTGTTTCTATTAAATTATTATAATACCAAAGACGTTCAGTCAAGTTACAAAGATGAATATAATTCAATCTTTGGGTTTCGATCATAGTGATAATACATCTTCCTACTGAGTTTTAGTATTTTAGGTAACCAATACTGGCACTGGGAATCCAAGAACCTTGTTTTTTTAAATGCAGGTTGATAAAATATTGCACTAATGCCTGCGACAGACAGAGGTAACGTTTACGAAACAGAGATTCAACGAATATATGGTTTAACCGCCAATTTTTGAAGATTTGGTTATAATATCTAAAACAGAGAAATGTATAATTTTTGACTTTTGAATTGTGGAATTTTAACAAATTAATTTTAATTTTTGGTATGATTTAACTAATATATTTTATTTTAATTTGCTATGCAATTTCATTTTTTGAATGTTTTTCGTTTTTAAACCAATCATCAAATACTTGTGCCAAATAATTAACATTCCATTTTATACATTACTCATAAGTAGTTTGGTTAAAATATTAAATTTTAATCGATTGTCAGACGTGGATGGAAATGATAAATTAGCGAAAAATAGTAAGAATTAATTTTTTTGATTAAAAAAAACAACTATTTTATTTCTTAATTATTAAAATAATTTTTATCACTTTAATAAAAGTAAAAAATTATCGGTATATAAAGTTTGTGTCTATAACGATAGAAGTGATGAAAATTTTAGTGTTTCTGAGTTGTAATTTTCCCAGTTTTTCATTTTTATGTAATAATAATAATAATAATTATTATTATTATTAATATTATTACTTTTATTCTTATCATTATTATCATCATTATGAAAGAACCTTTTCGATCTGAGGAGCATCGGGCAGTGCGGTTAATTAACAGAAAAAAGGCATTGGTCAACAAATCTCTTTTGTGTTGAAAATCTAAAATTTAGAGGCAGTTGTTTATGTATCCGTATTAACTTATTAACATAAAAACAAAGCTCATATTTTATTGTTAAGTAATTTAGAAAATGCCAAAAATGAACTTTATATGAATCTGTCAAAACTTTGTGTTTTTTCTTTATCGTGATTCGTTTTTATAATTTAATTTTTGTTATTGTTTGTTTACAAACCGTTCATGCTTTAACTGGTTCGTTTAATTTTAATGAATTGTTTGTTTATAACTGTACAACAAAAGTTTTATATAACTTAAAGTCGTTTTATTGTATTTTCTCCTCTTACGTTAACTATAATAGCAATAACAATTGTTAGAATTATTATTACAAATCCGTTTCGCTTTAAAAATAGAGATGGGGGGTATAAGTTAACAGTTACAACAAAGTTCCATAATTCAAAACGAACATGGAACAACACAATGTTTTCCATGTATTCGAACATTTTTGCTAAACGTTTTGTTTGATTTTCCATGGAACATTCATTTCAATTAGATTTTCCCAAATAGTTCTTAGCCAAGTTATTTGCGGTTTACCATCTTTATTTGTCTATTCCAAAACCGTTCTTGCTGATCTTTTGGGCGGTAAACGTAGAATTTGACCAAGTAATTTCTTCGTCTAATTGTAATAATGTCGTGGAGTGAACGAGAGTCAGTTCTTTTCATGATCTTATCATTTGAAATGTGATCGTGCTAATAGTGTAAACATATTTTTGTGTATTCAAGAATTGTCATCATGACTTTATTGTAATATTTTAACTCAATAATAATAATAATAATACAAATACTACTACTACTACTAATATTAATGATAATACTAATACTAATACTAAAAATGATAATAATAATAATAATAGTAATAATAACAATCCTACTACTACTACTCTTACTACTACTACTAATAATTATTATTATTCTAAGAATAGTAATAATAATACTACTACTACTACTAATAATAATAGTAATAATAACAATACTATTACTAGTAGTACTACTGCTAATAACAATAACAATAGTAATAATAATGCTAATACTACTACTACTACTAATACTACTAATACTAATACTAATACTAATAATACTAATAACTAATACTGATAATATTAATAACTAATACTAATAATACTAATAACTAATACTAATAATACAAATACTAATAATAATGATAGTAATAATAATGGTAATAATAACAATACTACTACTTCTAATAATAATAATAATAATAGAAATAATAATACTGATACTACTACTACTACTAATAATAATAATAATACTAATAATCCTAATACTATACTAATAATAATAATAATAACAATAATAATAATAATAGTAGTAATCATAACATTACTACTACTACTACTACTAATAATAATAGTAGTAATAATAATACGAATAATAATAATGTATTATTAATAACAATAATAATAATAATAGTAATAATAATAACTAGCAACAATTATCGATTTATATTTAAAGTAGTTAATTTTTAAGCATTTCAGTATTCAACGCACATAGCATTTCACATACATGCAACACATATTATTCATTTGTTGTGTTTTCATGTAATTAATTTATTTAACCGTGTCTCAAATGCTTTTATTTTACAAATTAGGTCATAATGTCAAAATCATATTTAATGAACGAATGAATCAATCACAAAGTATGAAACAACAAGCTGACTTGAATATAAGCACAACATGCTTGTTCTTGACAGTTGATTTAATTTTCCACTCTATGGCATTAACAACAACAAATGTTGATGGTAAAGTCATTTCTTTATTAGTTCCCACTTCACACAAAACCCCTTATAATTTCCCTTCTCTTGTTCACGGTTTTCGGAGGCGTGCACTGATATTTCAGTCAACACAACTTTGCCATTGTTTCCAAGACAAAATTTCGGTTAAAATAGTGTGAAGATAGTCCCAAACAGCATCCATCCAAGTACGTTTCTGACCACCTTTCCTTTTCTTCCATCGGTATTTGGACAAGTCAAAGTTACGGAACGTGAGATTGGATTAGAGTTTTACGAAGAACGTGTCCAAAGCAGCACCAATCTTCGTTATCATGATACCAATGAAGGAAGAACGTGAAATTGGAGGTCATCACGAATTTGGCAATTGTTGATCATTTTCGACCAATCCTCCTTGCAACGGAGAATGCAAAATGGGTGTTGTGTCAAATGTATCTGAAACATCTTGCTTCCTATTGGTTGTTGTGAAATTGGAGATCGCTTTGTCAGAATACACATTTCAAGTGCCTACACAATTTTAAATTTTAGACAAATTAGAATGTTGTTTTCGTCAATCTGTAATAGTCGTTATTTTATTTTATTGATTTTTACTACTTTGAATGTTTGCACGGGAAACGCATCTTTCAGCAGAGGATACTTTAGCCAAGCCGAACGTAGACCGGTATTGGGATTCGAACCCGTGCTCACTCAGGTTCAAGTCGAGCGCTGTACCGTTAGACCAGCCCGGTACAAAGAGCCTAGGCTGCTAAGCAGAGTTGGAACCAAGTTTTTAACTTTACATAGGGTTGATTAATGTACACATGTAAACAGGAAAAAGACAGTAGCTTATGTTGTATTTAAAAAAAATTATTATGCATTAAAATATACAGTGGTACTTAAAACGTTTTTATCAGTGTTCATAAAAAACCCCCCAAAAAACACTTGATTCAACTCCTGTCATTGTTGTTCAATGCAGATGGAATAAATGTTGAAAAGGACAATCCATTTCAAAAAAAAATCAATAAAGAAGTTGGCACATCGTTATGTAATAACAATAATATTAATAATAATAATAATAGTAATTGTAACGTTCATCATAATTACATTCAAACAAAACTCGATTTTGGAAATCCAGCGTAGGCGTGGAGCATTTCGCTTTTTAACTTGTCACCTGCCACTGTTGTGATGACAGTTGTCGGCGTTAACCGTGGCTGTACCGAAGTCGGCTTGGACACGATCAAATTGTTGCGAACAGTCACGTGAGAACACGTCGAAATGGCTGACTGGTCATTTTTCCAATTTGACGAATTCTTGTCCAATTTGGACAGATCACGACCTTGAGTTATTACATTTTTGATTTGTTTGCAATTCACTTGACCAATAGGAATTGTTTGATTGATCGATTCATCGAGTGGATAAATTTGACATGAATTCCAACAATCTAAGGCTTGGTAGTCGTCTGCTGCTGTAGACAAGATGTACGACAGTAAATTATTATTATTATTATTATAACTTGAGATGTTAATAAACTTGAGGAATTGAATAATGCTTAAAGTCTCAATTTCCTGACTGTTTCTTCTCCATGTGGTGCATCCTGGACGAGGTGTCAACAGGCACCTAGAGTAATAACAGCAGGGACCGAGTGCACAGCGGTGTGACTAAACTCACTGGATTTCCGTTTAATGAACTTAAAAGGTATCTCAAGGTACCTGTGAACATTGGCATCGTCGCAATGATGCGGTGTTCCAACTAAAAAATTTCGTTTATCTCCCCAACTTCAATTCGCACCTAATAACTTTTTCGTACAGGAATTCGAGAAACTATTGTAACGTGGAATTAATGAAGAGGTGGCTCCGCCATCAACTTATGTTATGTTGTAGCTTGGATACATGATAAAAGTTGACAGAAAGCTCAGTTTTCGGTGTGTAACAATTTTAATGCCCAAACGTTACCATTCACATGGAAGAACCTTGTTTCCCCCAGAGTGGTTTGGCAGTATAGAGCTTGACTTGAATCTGGATGGGCATCGGGGGTTCGACTCCCACCACCGGCCCACTCAATGCGGGCTCACATTCCGATTGGCTAAAATGCTTACTGCTGAAAAAGTAGGGAAAAAATGATGATGATGATGCCGGGGTGGTCTGGCGATTTGGACCTCGGTGGTCGTGGGTTCGAATCCCACTACGGGCCTACTAAAATGAGGGCCCACGTTCGGTTTAGCTAAAATGTCCCCACTGCTAAAAGATGAGTTTCTCGTAAAACATTCAAAGTAATAAACATAAAAAGAATGATAGTAGTTATCGAATACTATAGATAATAATAAATAAAAATAGTAATAATAGTATGGTTATTATTAATAATAATAATAATAATAACATCACTAATAGTAATAATAATATTAACAAGAATAATAAAATTAATAACAATAATAAATCAAAAAAGTGTTTCAATTTGTACACAAACTGTAATAAAATTTATTTCTACAATTTCCAACTTTTATCTAATGCAAAATTGAATTTATTTATAAAATAACAATAATTTAATACCAATTTAATATCAATTTTGAAAATAAATAAAATGGAATTGGAAAAGTAACCAAACACACGTTGCATAGGCTGTCACTTATTCGAAACAACATGTTTCAATCTCTACATCTCAATGTACAAAAATGTTTATTCTATCTTTACGACTTGTATTGTTTATATTAGAATTATTTATTTTTCTTTTAAATAAATAATTATATATATATATATATATATATATATATATATATATTATCATGGTGTGTTTTTTATTGTGAATATTTACATTTTGTCAAACTGCAGTTTTATTATTATTATTATATTTATTATCAGTTTAGTGGCATCCTGTGTTATAGCCTAAAAATGAAATAAACCAGTATATATTTGATTGTTTTTAGCTGTTCAGTTTAGGCATAAACCAAATACTGTAAAACAATGATGGAAAATATTGGACTACATATATAATATGTCAGCTTATTATTATTATTATTATTGTGAAATATTTATTTTATTTTTTGCCCAAAATAACATTTTAAATGTGTCATAAAAATCAATAACAACCAGTAACTTCATTTTACATTTTTTTAGTATTGATAATGTTTCAGGTTGTTTAATGGAATGGGGGAATAAGTAGGCAGTGTTGTAAATCACGTTAGTACAATTAATGCAACATACCAATTGTGGGCAATAAACAAAGTTAGACAACTATTTTAAAATTTGAGTTTTATTCAACTTAACAAGTGTCGCCTACATTAGGGGTGGTCCAGTTGTTCAGCCCTTGACTCAAATAGGCATAGGTTTGAGTGCCCTTGTTGACATGAAATGTGGCCCCATTTTGGTCAAATGCGTTGCCCATAAAATATTTAAGTACCAGGGTGGTCTGGCGGTACAGGGCTCGAATTAGACCACCGGTCCACTAAATGCGTGGGCCCACGTTCGGTTTCGCTACAATATCTAAATGGCATGATTCCCGCCAAAATATTCATAGTAGTCAAAATAAATATTCTTCAACATACAACTGCATCCAACATAATTCAAAATGTATGTAAGCATTGAGAAAAAGTCCTATTTTATGAATTAACTCCGACTAGAAACAACAAAAAATAAACCAATTTAGCCATTCCCAAACCTGAATAGAGAAGAAGGGTTTCAGCGGACAAAGTCAGCAATCTGGCATTTACAAAAAATTATATTGCTACAGAAACAATCAAGAGGACGCCATTTTGGTGAACAGTGGCAGTAAGACGGAGGAAATTATTTGGTCAAGTTCTACGTTTACTACCCTCCGAAAGATCAGGAAGGACGATTTTGCAATGAACAATAGTGATGATAGCAAAAGAAAGGTTAGGGGGGGGTAGATCACAGAAAACTTGGTTAAGAACCAGTCGAGAAGATTACATTGAAATGAATGTCACATGGAAGAACAAACAATCATTTTGGCAAAATGTTTGAACACATGAAATTATTTTGTTGTCTCGAGTCCTTTTTAAATTATGGGACTGTTATTGTTTTTGCTGTTGCTGTTATTTTGTTGCTCTATGCTCATTTTAAAGCCAAGGGGTCTTGTCTAGTACTACTACTACTACTACTACTACTACTACTACTACTACTACTACTACTACTACTACTACTACTACTACTACTACTACTACTACTACTACTACTACTACTACTACTACTACTACTACTACTACTACTACTACTACTACTACTACTACTACTACTACTAATTGTATTCGTCGTCCCGTTGACATTATTACAATTAGACAAAGAGAATTACTTGGTCAAGTTCTACGTTTACCGCCCCCGAAAGATCAGGAAGGACGGTTTTGCAATGAACAATGGTGATGATGGCAAAAGAAAGGTTGTGGAATAGATTACAGAAAATTTGTCAATTTGGAAAAATCTAATGGGAATGAATGTTTTATGGGATGGGTGGAGACATTAAACAAAAAGTTTGGCAAAATAAGCCCGAACACACATGGAATTATTTTGTTGCCCCATGTTTTTTCATGAGTTGTTAAGCAATAATAATAGCGCAGAATTCAGGGGTTAATCTAGATACTTTTGATTCCATTTACAATCATGAGCACAACCAATAACTCCATCTAGAGAAAATTGGAAATGAACCAATCTAACCGGATAGTGGAGGAGGGTTCGAATACGCAAGGTTGCCAACCTGACCTCTATAAAAAATATGTATCTGTACAGAAACAGTAGGAGGACGCTACTGCGGCACAACGGCAAAGAAGTGATCACATCGTCCCAAATGACAGAATTGAACGATGAAAAGTACTTGGTCAAATTCTACGTTTACCGCCCGAAAGACCAGCAAGAAATGGTTTTAGAATAGTCAACAAAGGTGTTGAAAGAAAGGTTGGAGTAGACCACAGAAATCTGGTTTTTATTATAGTAAGTCCAATTTTACTACCTCAGCTTAGGTAAGATCGCAAATGATTCAATCTAGCCATTCTAATGCCTGGATAAAGGAAGAGGGTTTGAGCACGCAAGGTTAGTAATCTGAAAACTGCAGTATTCAGGGGTTAATGTGGATACTTTGATTCCATTTACAATCATGAGCACAACCAATAACTCCATCTAGAGAAAATTGGAAATGAACCAATCTAACCGGATAGTGGAGGAGGGTTCGAACGCGCAAGGTTACCAACTGACCTCTATAAAAAATATGTATCTGTACAGAAACAGTAAGAGTGACGCCACGTGGCACACAACGGCAAAGAAGTGATCACACGTCCCAAATGACAGAATTGAATAGAAGTCGAAAGGAAGTTGAATCTTCGATTGAACGATAAAAATTACTTGATCAAATTCTACGTTTACCGCCCGAAAGAACGGTTTTGGAATGGACAATTGAAAATGGTAAAAGAAAGGTTGGGGTAGACCACAGAAATCTGGGCTAAGAACCACTTGGGAAAATTGGAATTGAAATGAATGTCTCATGGGGATTAAACAACAATATTGGTAAAATGTTCGAACACCCATGTTTTCTCTAAATTATGGGAGTTTGTTGATTTTTTTTGCAATAATAAAAAATAAAAAATAATGATTTCACAACTCCAATTTCTTTACTTTCAGACTCACATGCATACAGAGTTGCAGGAATGACATTTGACAAAGCTTTATATTTAAATTAATCCGTTTATAAGTTCGCATTTTTAAAATTTTTACAACTTTGAATGGTTTACATGGGAAACGCATCTTTCAGGAGTGAACATTTTAGCAATGCCGGTGGTGACGGGAGTCGAACCAGGATGCCAGATTATTCGGGCATATCAATTGTTAATTTTGCCCTTTTCTAGAATGTGGCTTGTTAAATATATCCAAAAAAATCGACAAACAACCTATCATGAGTCAACTTTATTTAATGCCCATTATAGCAGAGTGGATAATAAATAATTTTTATTGGCGGTGTGTTAGATGTATTGGAATGGATAATAAAAGAAAGGTTGGTAGATTTAAAAAAAAACTTGGCTAAAAGCCCTTCATAAAGCTTTGTTCGAAACAAGTATTACGTGGCGTCAAACCTAGATTTTGGCACAAAGTTCAGACACATGGAATCAATTTGTATGCCCCTGTTCTGCTCACCGACAGCGCAATTACAAAGCACATGACAATTATTTAAGTTTAAACTTTTCCTTCTTTTTTTGGCAGCTTATTTTCCAATTTTATTTTCCTATGCCCCCCCCCCTCACCCTATCAAGCACGATGATTATTAGAAACATTCGGGTGTCCATATGTTTTTTGTATTGTTTTGTATTGTTCGGGTTTGGAAAAAAGAATAATTTTTATTAATTTAAACAAACGTACGGGTTTTTTTTATTGGAACAGTTACTATAATTGTGTTACAATTTTTTATATTATATATTAAAATATAAATAATTTAATTTCAATTTATTGAAATACATTTGTAAACAATTTAATTAATTCAAGGCAACACCTTACTACTACTACTACTAACACTACTACTACTGTTTTCCATTAGTCTGCTTTTTAAAACAAATATCTAATTAGCACGTTCGTTTTGAAGCAAGCATGTTTCAATTCACTTTATCAATGCGTGCACTGAATTAATTAAATTTAAATTTAATTAGACACAAAATATATGTATGTATGTGCGCAAAAGATTAAACTAATAAATTAAAAAGCTGCCTAGTTTGTTATAAATAAAAATTGGAGGTTAATGGCAAACAATGTTGAAGTGGTTTTCCTAATTGAAATGTTCAGTTATTATTATTATTATTATTATTATTATTCAAAATGCATCAATCAGTTTCAATCTTGAAAAAAAAATTAGATTTATTTATTTTTTGAAAATATTAATTACTGTTTAAAAATATGGCATAAATTAATCATTTAATTAAAAAATAATTAAATAATAAATAGAAATAGAATAAATTTGGTTTATCTATTTTTAAAAACGTTTTCAAGCGTTTCTACTTTGTAAAGCATTGCATTTCCTTTATAATTCCAAATAAAAATATTAGAAGGCGTAAATTGTAAGATGAATTCATTTTGTATATTCTCGTCAGTCACAAACATAAAATTTTAGTATATATATATATATAAAAAAGGGGCGGAGGATACAGATGACCTTCAGGTCAGTACATCTCACAAGCATACAGTAAAAAACATTATTGATTGTTTATCTATTTACTATTTTGAATGTTTTGTAATAAACACCTTTCACCCAGTGGACATTTTAGCAAAGCCGAACGTGGGCCCGTGATTTTAGTGGGCTGGTGATGGGATTCGAACCCCGATGCCCACCAAGGTCCAATTGAGCGCTGTACCGCTAGACCACCCCGGTAAAAAAACAAAATTTAGTAGATCCTTAATTTGAAAGTAAAAACTCTACTTTTTTATAAATGTACCACAAATACAATGGAAATAATTTTATAAGTTGGGCTTTAGTATAAAACAAGAAAAGACACAAGTTTGAGTTTGTGTAAGACTTGAAAGGTATGGCATAAAAGTCAATTACGTCGAACAATCTTGTTGGCTTATACCTTTCAAAGCAAAAAAAGACTCCGAAATAAATAAAATAAATAACAAAACACTTGAGCATCAATTTTTTGAAATACAAAGCTAATTATATTTATTGTTCTCATGTACTGTAGCCTGTTATTTTATTCAATTCATTTTCTATAGAGTCTTAGCAATTAATGTGACCTTGAATTATTGTGTCAAAAGTTTATGTATTGTTACTTTGCCGACAAGGTGTATTAACGAATAATACAATTACCAAAATTAGATCAAGCCAAATAAGTACACATAGAAAGGAACTTTTATATATAGTTTAAAGGATTGGCTTCCCTTTATAAGTCGAAGTAAGAATATAAAAAGATGTAAATTGTAAGATGAATTCATTTCGTATATTTTCTTCAGTCATATATATATATATATATATGCTGAAAGCTACTTCTACTGAAGTATCTAAGCCAATAACCATAAATAACTAAATAAAATAAAAAAATTATAATCAGCTAAGATCAATGTAGTGGACGATCTGTTTTTGTGCAATAATAAAGGGTAAATGATAAAACCAACCAAGGGAAACGTTACAAAAAAAGGAACCAATAAGAGTTAGATAACCTGTTGTGTGAGTGTGATTACTCGTCAGTTGGGAGGATGGAAAAGTTTAAAAAAAGTGTGACCAAATTTCAATGATGACAATACAAATTGTATAGTGCTATGTAAATATTGATTTTTCCACCTTTATATACATTTTCAAGGTCAAACAATCCCCTTGATAGAAGAATGCACCAACGTGACTCACACTCACTCACGGAGGTTGACCAATAGGATTCTTTAAAGATTCTTTTTCCCTTAGTTGGTTTTATTATCTACCACACAAAGCAGCTTTCAATGTGTGAATATAAACAGATTCGAAAATTTTCAACATATTCGAAGCTTGAAAAGCAATTAACACTTTAAAATAATAATTTGAAATTGATTTGATGTTTGGTTTGTAGCAGATGACGTAATATAGAAGAAGAGCTTGGTAGTTACAGTTTACGTATTCTTATATTTAGAACTTTTAACTAACTTGCAGTGTTTGTAATTATTCCTGCATTGTTATTTATTATTGTTTTAAACAATCATTCCATAGTGGTTTAGCGGTACACTTCTCGACTCGTACCTTGGGTAAGCATGCGCTTGATCTTCACCATTGACAGTAAATACGGGCCCGCATATGGCTTTGTTAAAGTGTCAATTGCAGCATAATTGTACTTGAAAGAAAAAGCACCGAAAATTCTTTATTTATTCTTCTTTTTCACATTCAACTTTATCATAGTCTTTAGTTGTTTATTTGCACCGCACTCCTTTACTCTCATCTGGTAGAGGTTTTTTGCATTGTGCAATATTTTATTCAACTCAGGTTAGAGTCGAATGTTGTACCAATTAAAATAAATGAAAAAATATTTCTACAATAAAATGCGGCAACTATTTTATAGATGTATTTCAGTGCATCATAATTTTTAATAATAACTATATTTTTAAATTTTAAAATAAACATTTTTGTTTACTCTTAAACAAACAAACGAACAAACAAAACTTAAAATACAACTTATAAAATTAAATAATAAAATGAACGTTGCATTTAATTTTAAAAAAATCAATACTCTTAATGAATACAATTCACTTGTTATAAAAAACAAATGAAGCTATTGTTTTTTAAAAAAAATTTAAACGTATAAAAAGTTACAATTATTTTTAATAAGAAAAACAAAATTAATTTTTTTTCTCCATATTTCAATAAACACTCCAACATGCAACATTGATTAATGCTCGCCTGTTATAAAACTCGTCAGATTTTTTAAATTAATTAATCCATTAATTAAAAAGCAGAAAGGTTAGAGAATTCTTTTTGTGTGTGTGTGTGTGTAATACAGCCAAAGGTCATACCAAATAAAACGTTGAAATTGAAGTTTGCCTATGTGTATTATGTTTTTGCACGTGTACAACTGACTTTCGTGTAACGATGAGAAGTGTCCGAAAATAATAGGAACTTGAAGAGTGTACGAAGCTCCCCAATATTGTACGTGATATATTTGCAAAACAGCACAAC
>JAKXYG010001160.1:135000-142500 GCA_025895645.1 Cardicola forsteri | reverse complement strand
CATTAGTATAATTTTTACAAAATAAATTATAATTATTATAATCAAATTTTTTGTTTTTGTACCAACAAAGATATTCATTACTAAAAAGGGTTCAATCTCGACCACCGGTCCACTGAAATGCGGACCCACGTTCGGCTTCGCTAAACTCGTTTTCCGTCAAATCATTTAAACTATAAACTCAATTCAATTCAATTCAAATATTGCAATATTGCGGTGAAAAAAAAGTACAACGCTACAATTGTTACAGTTTTCAAACTACTTTTTCATGTTTTAAGTGTCAAACGATATTCGATCATTTTTACCAGAAAATGAGTGAAATTTTGGAAATTATACATTAAACGGTATTTTAAAAATAATTTAATTTAATTTTTAAGTTACACAACGTTTTTGACTTAAATTATGTAATATTAGTGGGCTTTTAACGCCTATCGCTCACTGTATTCTAAATTGTTTTGTTAACTGGAATAAGAAAACAGTAAATTTTGGTAATAGTGTTACTCACTAGAAACTTGGAAAAATTTGGAAATAGTTGTAATAGAAAATGCTTATATAGCAATTTGTAAACGTTTATTCAAAATTGTTAAAGTCATATACTAACCAACTAAATGGAACTCAAACGCACCGAGGTATAAGTCCAATAAGATGCACTTAAAAGATGTGCAAACAATTGTGGCCAACGTTTATTCAAAACTTTTGGCGAGAAGCAATTTTTAGTTAGAAGTCATGTAGTAATGTTGTAGACGAGAGTTTATGTAGAAGTCAAACGTTACGTAATTTGATTATACATTCACTTTGACACTATTGATTTTATTAAAAAGGAACTAAAATCTATTTTTTTTAAATATTATAGGTAACTTGATTTTGAATGGGATGCTAATGATCTTGAGGATTTGAGTAGTACTTATTGCTCATTAGTGATGATATTTTTTACTGCTTCCTGGACTAGGTGCCCAATGTACATATCAACTTTTAAAAGTATGAACTGAGTGCAATGCGGTATAATTGGGTTCCCGCCTTAGCGGGTAAATGTAAGCATCCATCCAGAATACTTAAAAAGCATTTCAAGGTACACGTATACCATATATAGCCGTTCGGCTAAGGAAGATAATCTTGACAAAAAATCAGGCCACCTTGTCGCTTCTTACAAATAGTGGCGACGTCACAAGGATGCCGTCTACCAGCCAAGAAACTTTGTTATTCTTCCACGTTTGTATTACGCTTATTAAGTTATTCAAATTGACAAATGAAATCAAGTTAAGCAAATAAATTAATTTATTGACAATCAAACGTTTTAATTAATTTATTATTTAAAATATAAAAAATTGTATGTGAATAGTTTTTTTTACAATTAAATATTTTTTAAACTATAAAAGTAATGTTGTCTAGAAAAAATAAGATACAATTTGGGCAAACTTAATTTTACAATTAAAAATTTGCAAAAATAATTTTAGTGTCTATACATTAAAATTTTGAAAATTTTATTTATATTTAAAAAATGTTCATAATGTAAATAATATATTTTTTTACATCATTGAAAGTTATTGTTTTAAAATAATAGCAACAATAAATACATTTCGCATTAAAATTATTTTTTTTGAATAATGAAAATGTTATCTATATTGTCTAATGACAAAGGCGAAATACAATCAAATAAAATATCTCATTGTTAGGCCTACAGTAAATATGTATAGACTTTAAAAAGTTTTATATCGATCCTCTCGCTAATTAAATTAATTTGTAAAAAGGTGTTTATTATGTAATAATGCCGATATGTTTTGTAATTTAGGCAAAAATGTGCCAAAAAAACAAATTCAACTTTTTAGAATTGTCAGATTCACTAAGTTTTTAAGCACTGTACAGCCATTTCACATCCTTATTTAGAATCATCAGGGGCGTATACCTTCTAAGTTTTACACATACACAGATATAAACTTGAACCCACGCCCTGTCTGATGTCAGGCCAGCGCCTTAAACCACTGAGCTACGGGCGGATGACCTTGGACCTGCAAATTTATTATTTATAGTGAATCTAATCAATTCTAATTGTCCAGTGTCTTCAAATGCTGTTACGTTAGCAAATGAGAAAATCCTTCCTCTAGGACCTTACCATATAGGCCCTTGCATACTGCCAGGTTTAATAGCCTATATGGTACGTAAAGTTTATTTAATTGAAGTAAAAACAAGGAAGAAATTTATTCCAATCAAAAGAAAAACATCTACCATAATTCGTGTATTTATTACATTTGGCAAAATATCTAACCAATCTTGAACTCACAAAGAATGAAATGTTCTTGTATTTTTCAAATGTCAGTCAATGTATTTTGATGATGTTTTTACCTCAACGATTGCTTATCTTGTCACCAGTCATTTTGCATAGTTTTTTATCTTTTTTTTATTCTATATTTTATATTCTATGACACTGAACATACCTCTACCGAAATATTTAAGTTAACTGTAATTGTAAATTGCAAATTATGTTTAGTTGATAAAACAAACATTAACTATTTTTAAAATAATTATTTGTAATAAGTAGTAATATTAGTAGTGTTGTTGAATTTATATTTTTAAGTATATTGTTTGGATGGAACAAAAACGTAATTTATTTAAATTTTTTACAGTTTTAAATACATTATTTTTTAAATTACATTTACACACGAATTTCTAGTAAGATATTAAAGTTTAATAATAAGAATACTTAAATATCCTTCTAAGTAAATACTTGAATTAAACTAGTGGAGTATTCAAAATTTTAAATAATAGATGGACACTTTAATGATTTACAACAAGAATGCCAAGTATGGATTAACTCTTTGACATTTAATGCTACACCTACTGGCGAATTCTTGGACGATTACGGTGACATACCGCTTCCGTCCCAACCGCTAACGGAACCGTCTCATTTAGCAGGTTTTCCTCCCCAGACAATCCCTTCTAAGACTCCAACCTCAGAAGATAGGCAATGTTTAACACGTTCCGGTAGGGTAATAAAACCACTTGTGCGTTTTAGCGATTACGTAACAAGGAGTTAAATATTATCTTTTTGTTGCAGAATATATCCCGCCTGCAATTATAGTTTTTCAAGCATCGCAGGTATATCGCCGTCGGACCTCTACGCATTCCTACAGCATTCCCCAAATCGCGTCAACGCCCGCCGCAACTTACGGTATTGAATGACCCCCGCTCATTGCCTGCAAAACCAAATCTACAGGATTACTCCCAACAGCAGAACCATTTAGAATCCTACATTCATTCAGAAATCGTTCAATTCGCCACATCATCGTTTCCAACCGCTACCCAACGCGTTCTGAACAAAGTCCCTTTCGAAGATTTACCTTTCCAGATTGATTTTATTTTGTCCTACAATTCAACCACCCCAATCTTCTAAGGAGGTGGACATATGTAGCGGTAAAAATTGACGAAGATAATTCCAAGTTACAAATAATAAACAATATTATTTTATTTTATCAAAAATGAACATTTAATTTTTGGCTATTAATATTCTTCGAATATTGACAATTTTTGTTTAAATGTAGCAACGGTACATAGCAGTGGGAACGGCTATGAAAACAACCGTTTCCACGCCGTTGGACACTTCCGTTACGTCTTGTGATTCCGCTTCCACTCGGTTGCATCTTGG
Source organism: Cardicola forsteri (assembly GCA_025895645.1). Classification (NCBI taxonomy): domain Eukaryota; kingdom Metazoa; phylum Platyhelminthes; class Trematoda; order Strigeidida; family Aporocotylidae; genus Cardicola; species Cardicola forsteri. The sequence goes on along the minus strand of JAKXYG010001160.1, from coordinate 138,863 downwards.
TTTTCCTTTGGTCTTTCCCACGAACTGATCCTGTAGTTTGGCAATAAACGTTTCCAGTCTTTGCGTCTTTGCGTTCCTATTCATTACTGCACGTAATTAGTACAAACGTAAGGAATTGGAGGGAAATTACGACTAGGCGAACGCTAAAGTGGTGGAGACGACTTTCAAACGCCAGTTAGCCAAAGTTCGGATCTTCGTCGCCTGTGGGATCCACAGAAGTTTCTTCATCATTTTTCCCTATTTATTTACTTTTTCTTGTTTATTAACGTAGAGTTATTAGCCCTTAGTACATTTATATATTTAAGTTTAGTAATTTTAAACTATGGAACAAAATTTTAAAAATAAATTAACGCTTGAGAAAGCATTCCCAAAGGTTGTACAAACCATGCATTGCCCTTCTCCTCTCCTAGACCCGAACGCTGGTTTAAAATGCTTAAGCACAACCTCCATTACGACTAGGCGAACACACGCAACCTTCGAAGACAAGCGACGCTGCTTGCTATATCAAACCGCCCCCCCCATTTCGCGTTCAGCAAATCCGGCTACGTGGCCAGCAACATGGAGTTAATTCGATAAATATTTCTTTTTATTATTCTGCAGTTTCTCCATTTTGGTTTTGTATCTTTATTTTCTTTTTTTTAATGTCTATTACGTTGAATGTTTCTACAAAAAACATTTTTCAGTAGTGGACATTTTAGCCAAACCGAACGTGGGCCGGTGGTGGGATTCGAACCCGAATGCCTACCGAGGTCTAAATCGAACGCTGTATTGCCAAAACCACCCCGGCAATTTGAATCACTATAGCCATTGAATAATTTTGGCCGTGCAATTGTTTCAACTCCCGGATGTCTTTCCTGTCGTAATCCCTTTTTTTTGGTGAGACCTGATACTGGCTAGATTGGTTCATTTCGGTTTTATCAAAATTGTGTTTTTATTTTTTTTTGCCGCAGTTTAATGGAATAGCATCCTTGTGTTTATTTAAACAATAGTCCATCTTACACTCTGCATATCCTTTTTTTTACAACCGAATTTTCAACCGGCTATAAAATATTATAATTTGTTGGAATTTTTAAAATTAAATTGTCAATAAACTACTTTATAGCCTGTTTAGACAATAATTTGTTTTAAATAATTAGTTAAAAGTTAGATTGGCAATCAAATAAAAATATTAATGCTTAATAAACGAGTTAATTAAATGCTAATTTTAGAATAATTTAGAGTGTCCGGTTTAATGTATATTGTTTTTTTTTTATATATTTCAAACAACACGATTTTCAAATTATTTATAAAATAATGCATGTTGAGTTAACAAAATAATAATAATGTTGATTCCTTAACATATCTGGAAAGCATTATTGGTAAAGACGAAAAAACGGAAATTGATGTTAAAGCCAGACTTGGAAAAGCATTGTCAATCTACCATAGACTCAAATCAATATGGTCATATTCTTCCATTCGCCTAAAGATACAACTTTGTTTGTACGGCAATATATGGGAGTGAAACGTGGAAGCGAACGGACAAAATTTGATAGGATGGTGGATGTTTTTAATCGCCGGTGTCCTAAAAGTATTTTAAAGATTACCTGGCGCGATCACATTTCAAATGATAAGATCATGAATAGAATTGACTCTCGTTTACTCCATGACATTACTACAATTAGACGAAAAAATTACTTGGTCAAATTCTACGAAAGACCAGCAAGAATGGTTTTGAAATGGACAATTGTAAATGGTAAAAAAAGGTTGGGGGTAGACTACAGAAAACTTGGCTAAGAACTATTTGGGAAAATCTAATTGAATTGAATGTTTCATGGGGGATTAAGCAAAACGTTTGGCACAATGTTTAAATACATGAAAACATTTTGTTGTCAATTTGCAGAATATTTAATGCCAACGAGACTTTGTTATTGTTATTGTTGTTTTTGCTGTAATTGTTATCTTATTTCCCCATGCTCATTTTTTTAAAGCAAAAAGGGTTTTGTAATAATAATAGTAAATTAATGTTGATTCAAACAACTTTTACCAAATGTCACATACATTACAATAGATAATTGTTTATTTTCATTTAATTGTTAAACTCAAATTTATACCATGTTTTAAACAGTGTAGATCAATAAAAAAGGGGGCATTGTTAGTCATAAACAATAAAGAGGCTTACTTTATTATTGCACAAAGTTTTGCTATGTTCAAGCATTTCAATATTGTGTTTTGACGGTTTTTTAATTTTTGGTTTGTTAATATTGGAAGCTATATTTTAAAAGAAAATAATGAAAATAAATGTCAATCAATATATTCACACACACACATATATTTATATAAAAGTTTTTACCTGAATATTTGACGTGAATTACTTTTTAGCAGGTGGCTCATAACCTAACGGGCCCCCTCATTATGGAATTAAAGTCAGTTTAAAGTTCGACAGGGTGAGTAGGTACCAGTTGGAGTCATTCCACCGACAATGCATTTTAATAACATGGGTGTTACTGTACTGTTCAATGGAAAATATAAAAAACTCCTTCTATTTTAATCCCATATGATGAATAAATTTTGAACATTATTAATGTAAGTATTTAAAAACTTGTAACAAAAGTTGTCAGCGTTTTAGATTAAACATTACAGTGACAATGACTCTGTTTTGCAATATTTTGTATAACTTACTGTATTTTAAAAATGATAATGTTTATTATACTTTGACTAAAATAAAGGTTACAATTGTATACAATTGCCTGCAGAGACAACGCAAATATTAATATAATTGTAATATTTAACAATTATTTAAAAATATAAAACGCTTTTAGAAAGTTGAAAGTTGAAAGTAAATAATTTTTGAATCCGCTTCGTTTGGATTAGAAATAATTTAATGTAACCAGTCTCAAGCCTGGATAAAGGTGGAATGTTTAAGCACGCAAGGTTAGCAACCTGGCCTCTGTAAAAGATCTATACTGCTACGGAAACAATCAAGAGGATGCCATTCCGGCAGCCAACGGCAAAGAAGTAATCGCACGTATTTGGATAACAGAGTTATGTAGATGACAAGGTTAAGTGAAAGCCGAAAAGAAGCTCAATCTTCAATCTACTACTACTACTACTACTACTAATAATAATAATAATAATGATAACAATAATAATAATAATAATAATAATAGTAATAATAACAATGATAATAATAATAATAATAATAATAATACTACTAATAATAATAATGGTAATAATAATAGTAATAGTAATAATAATAATAATAATAATAATAGTAATAATAATAACAATGATAATAATAATGATAGTAATAATACTACTACTACTACTAATAATAATGGTAATAATAATAGTAATAATAATATTAATAATAATAATAATAATAATAATAGTAATAGTAATAGTAATAATAATAATGTTCCGGGATGATCAAGCGATACAGCGCTCGAATTCGGATTTCGGTGAGCATGGGTTCGAATCCCATCACCGGCACTAAATTGCGGGCCCACGTTTGGCTTCGCTAAAATGTCTACTGCTGAAAGATGTTTTTCGTAAAACATTTAAAGTAGCAAATATAAAATTTAAAAAATGTTGTGTGTACGTTTGATCTCGTCACTAAAGTGGGAACCCAGTTGCATCTCTGTATACCCCGTTTGGAACGTGACAATTAAGACACATATTTTACAAATCATCAGTACAAAAGAAACGTGTGTGCATACAATTCATTAATTTATAAAAACGTGTTTGCACAATTTTGCAACTTTTTAGACGTATTGTTCTTACAAACATTATTCTATTTAGCATTTCGTTGCTGGCATTAGTTGCAGTTACACACTAGCTTAATTTTATGCAAATTTTTTTTGTTGAAAAACGTTTTAAAAACAAAT
>JAKXYG010001160.1:87500-130000 GCA_025895645.1 Cardicola forsteri | reverse complement strand
TGTTCCGACAATTTTGTTACCCCACAGAGTTATGTAATGCAATAATAAAATTAATGTACTATAATATACAATTTATCATTAAATATTTTGTTCATTTCAATGCATCTCTCTATACATTTATTTTTTTGAAGTTATGATATGCATTTTATCATTTACAGTTGATAAAATAAAAATTGACTTAATGTAATAACTTTTTAGCAGTGTTTGAATTATTCCATATTATTTTCTAATAGAAAACCTTTTCAATGAAATACACATGTTATCGATTTAATTTTATAAAGTAGAAAATTGAAATTTTTCATTGAAACGGTTTTAAAATGGAAAATAAAGTCTGTTAGATGAACGTTGATAAATAGGTATGTTGTGAGCCACAAAGTCGGTAAATTGACAACAGGAATAATCCCACATAGAACTAACAACTGTGTAACTGGGATTGCGAAATACAAAACTACTTTATATTTTATTGAAAAGGATTTGAAGTACAAGTTGACTATTTTTGATTTTAACTAATTATTTTGTCAATTTTCATTATGTTGTATACTGAGAATAATTGTAATTTTATGTATGTTCAATCGTATTTTGACATCATGAATATAAAATAATGGTTTTAAACCTTTATACAATTCATATTATTATTAGTATCATTACCATTAGTATTATTATTATTATTATTGCTATAATAATAATTATTATTATTGCTATTACTATTATTATTATTATTGTTAATGCAATTACTACTACCATTAATTATTATTACAACTATTACTATTATTTTTATTATTATTATTAATATTATTGCTATTATTATTGTTAATGTTATTATTATTACTACTACTATTAATATAATAAAAAATAATGATTTTTAATGTTATTATTATTATCACTATTATTACTACTATTATCACTATTATTATTATTATTATTATTATTATTATTGATATTATTGTTATTATTGTTATTATTGTTATTATTATTATTAATATTATTGTTACTATTATTATTGCTATAATTGTTAATATTATTATTATTATTATTATTACTACTATTGTTAATAAAATAATAATAATAATAATATTAATAATAGTTTCCAACGTTATTATTATTATCACTATTTTTATTATTACTATTACTATTACTATTATTGTTATTATTATTTTTAATGCTATTATTATTACTATTATTATTATTTATATTATTGTTGTTATTTTTATTTTTATTGGCATTATTATTATTGTTGTTATTATTGTCAATGTTATTATTATTGCTATTATTAATATAATAATAATAATAATAATAATAATATTAATAATAATTATTTTTACTGTTGTTATTATTATTATCATTGTTATTGCTTAATTATTCTACAGAAAACATTTTCATCTAGTAGCAACACTCCAAGCCTTGCTCATCAAAATTCGAGTTAAGTTTTGTTAAAATAATTATTTTATTATTATTATTGTTATTATTATTATGTTTAAATGCTTTTAATTGACATCGTTATAAAAGTAAATAAATACAATAGCATAGGGCCTATTTTTATCAGTATTCAAACAAAACGTTTATTTTACAATTTTTGTCAATTTATTTTACATTCAATTGTGAATAAAACGCATATTTTTGTAATTACACTTTTACATTGCTTAAGCCATACGTTTTAAAGTTGTTCATTTTTGTATAATTTATTGTGTCCTAATTAAAACACAAATGGACACTTTAATATTTATTTATTCAATTATCATACTCACTCATCTTTGTCTTTGTACAGGTTTTGTGTGAATATTTTTAAAATAATTAATTAATTGTTACTTGTATCATTGTGAACGGCTGAAAAATAATTCAATTTACCGATGTGAACTAAATAACTTGTTGAAATAATAATATTTTAACCAACTGCCAATTGTATTGATAGAAATGAATTATTGTCAGTAAAAATTGAAATACAATTATTACAGAAAAAAAGAATAAATAATAATTATTTGTTTTGTTAAACTGCATATGGATGAAAAACAAACGTGTTAAAAATAATGTGCCTACATAACAATTAACTTTGAATGACAGTCATCTATAAATATGGCAACATTGAAGTTGAATAGAAGCTAAATTGGGGGATAAAAAATAATTTTAATAATTTATATTGGGCAATTAAAGTAACGCTTTGTTTGGCAAACTAGTTACACCTACTATGCAATTAGTTTGTTCATTTTTTGTTAAATACAAAAAATATATTAGAATCACGACCAATGCCTTGTTGACTAATGGTTCTAAATAATGCTTCATTTTGCTTTTCAGCTACAACACAAACTATAAATATAAATATAGAACGATATACAACGTTTGAAATAATAAATAACCGTAATCATTATTTAACTCCGCCGAGTTTGCATTAGAAATGATTCAATCTAGCCAGCCCCAAGAATGGATAAAGGAGGAGGGTTTGAGCGCAAGGTTGGCAACCTGACCTCTGTAAAAATTTATACTGCTGCGGAAACAATAAAAGACGACGTCATTCCGGCAAACAACAACATTTCTGAATGGCAAAGTTACCAGATGACAAGGTTGAGTAAAAGCCGAAAGAAAGCGCAATCTTCGATTTGCAGAATATTTAATGCCAACGAGACTTTATTATTGTTGTTGTTGTTTTGCTGTAATTGTTGTCTTATTGCCCCATCCTTATTTTTAAAGCAAAAGGGTTTTGTATAATATATATATATATATATATATATATATATATATATATATATATATATATATATATATATATATAAGCATTATTTAGTCGAGTATATAATGCACATAAGGTTTTTAAAATAATATTAAGCCGTGTCAAAGTATGCAACACAAGACAAAAAATGGGGATCAGAAATAATTCAATCTAGCCAGTCCCAAGTCTGGATCAAGGAGGAGGGTTTGAGAGCTCAAGGTTAGCAACCTGGCCTAGTGTACAATAATTTATACTGCTACGGAAACAATACAAGAGGACGCCATTCCGGCAGCCAACGGCAAAGAAGTGATTGCACGTATCTGGTTGACAAACTAACACAAATGATAATGTTTAGTGAAAACCGAAAGGAAGCTCAATCTTCGATTTGCAAAACCTTCAATGCCAATGAGACTTTGTTGTTGTTGTTGTTGTTGTTTTGCTGTCATTGTTGCCTTATTGCCCCATGCTTATTTTTAAAACAAAAGGGTTTTGCATAATAATATAGTAATCATATTTAATTAACGCTAATCGCCGTGAGTTACTACTGCTAATGATGATAGTAATAATAATAAAGAAATAACAGTAATAATAATAATAACAATAATGTAACATAAGACAAATAATGGATTTATTATGCCGATTTTTAGAGTGATACAGGAATTGTTAAATTTACTGAATAATAAATCTATTTAGTGTGAGTCAACTAGGAATAGTGGGAACATTATGGCAAGGACGAACGTGGACCTGCATTTGTGTGCCAGTGGTGCAATTCGATTCGATGCCTCACCAAGGTTCCAATCAAGCCCTGTACCGCTAGACTACCTTGGCATAGGTAACAACAGGGCCAATAAGCACAAATAAACTTATTTGCAGTAATGATAATTTTTTTAGATAAAAAATAAAATCAATATATATATGGCTCAATGTATTTTATTGATACATATTGAAATATGTAACTGAATAATAAATCTGTTTGGTTTGAGTCTATTAAGAACACTATAGAATTGTTTTACATGCTTGTTGGGGATTAACAGAAATGCGCGTACCGTTGAAGTTTTATACGGATTTAAACCAGTCCTATTTTTGGTTACTTATTTGTCTATCCATTTTCGCTACTTTGAATGTTTTAAAAGAAACAACTTTTAGCAGTGGACATTTTAGCGAGGCCGAATGTGGGTCCGCATTGAGTGAGCCGGTGGTGGGATTCGAACCCATGCCTCTCCGAGGTTTAAATCAAGCCCTGTACCGCTAGACAGCCCCGGCTAAAAAAAATTAAAACTCAACTACTGTGTAGTGACAAAGTAAGAGTGAAGATAAAAGATCTACAAATTGAAAACGTGAACTGTTAAAGGCTTCCAAGAAAAGAATTTGAACTCGGTAGAGAGGACTGTCCAAATTAGACAGAATAGAAAATGACACTATCAGAAGGAAGCTGAAAGCTATCAAAGGTCAATATTGACGATGGAAGTAGAAGGAAAAAATAAACCGAAGTCGATCAGACAGAAGATAATTAGATTGTGTGGGGTAGTAGGAAACGAGGTGCTGATGAAGATTGACGGTGCCAACAATACCGAATGGTGAATGATAATTAAAAACAATGACCCTTTATAAAAGAGAGGAAAAGCTGTAAAAGCAGACACAGACTGATAATGTCTACTGGACGTATTCAGCAAGAGTGCTATTCAATTCCACTTGATTGGTGCTTCCTGTATCATGAGCCAATCATATTACAGAATAACAACAAGAACAAAAGGTTAAATATTTAAGACTGCAGTAAGACCGGTCATGATTTACAAATTGGGAAATTGGTGTATTAAGAAAAACCCAGTGGACATATAGGTGTCCAGATTGGACAGGATAAAAAATAATCCTGTCGGAAGACTTTTCAAAGTTATCAAAGCTCACAAGAAATTGCAAAAAAAGACTGAAGTAGTCCGCCACATTGACAACCAAACTGAGGTTAACCCGAAAAGAAAATGGCTAAATCGTGTGAGCAGGGCCCAACGCAGACAGAGAAAATTAACTAAAAACAACGAAAAAAAAAGATTTTATAATGTATTTTTATTTATTTATTTTTAATTATTTTTAATTTTATGTTTGCTACTTTGAATGTTTTACGAGAAACGCATCTTTCAGCAGTGGACATTTGGGCAAGGCCGAACGTGGGCCCTCATTTTAGTGCCGGTTGTGGAATTCGAACGCCCATGCCCACCGCTGGATCACCCCGGTACTATTTTAGATGCTTTACGAGAAACGCATCTTTCAGCAGTGGACATTTGGGCAAGGCCGAACGTGGGCCCGCATTTTAGTGGGCTGGTGGTGGGGATTGACTTTAGACCCACTCAGATTCGAGTCAATTATCCTACCCCTAAATCACTCCGGCATTTTTACTTAAACCTTAAATTTTTATTTTTATGTTTGCTACTTTGAATGTTTTACAAGAAACGCATCTTTCAGCAGTGGACATTTTAGCAAAGCCGAACGTGGGTCCGCATTTCAGTGGGCCGGTGGTGGAATTTGAACCCGGATGCTCACTAGGTTTAACTCAAGCGCTGTATCGCTATATATATAATTATAGAAATGTATATGTATGTTTTAATGTTGGGCAAAGAGAGACCTTTAGTAGTAAACAACATTCTTAGTTGGATCAATGGAAAGGTCCTTTTTATGGTTGCTTTTAGCCGGATTTTGAGAAGGTTCATGATGGTAATTTTAAGTCAACCGGTTTTTTTTCATCACCGTTTGTACCCGGATTTTTGTAAGTCTCGGAGTGGTTTTCAATGAATTTTGTTGGATATCCATTACTGATTAACAATTGTTTAATATTTTCTCTTTCTTCATCAATTGCGTCCTCAGAACAAATTTTCTGTGCACGGTTGAACAGTGTTTTGACAAGTGCCCAACAGCTAAAGTAACATTTTCCGCCTTTCACTGCATTTAACCGGTTCACTTGCAGTTGCGGTGATAAGTACATTGGTCGGACAATGCGTCGCTTAGTATATGTATGTGTCTATTTGGGGGGTAGAAAAAAAGAAAACAGACGACCTGCCAGCTTTTAGCCACAGTAGTATAACTTTGAGTCTCATCATCAAAGTTTCTATACAGCTTTGCAAACATTTACATATGTTGTTTCGTATTGTGTTGTGTGTGTGTGTGTGTGTGGACACTTTTTGTGAAACAAAATTGATAACATAATTATAATGATAACAATAGCACTACTAATATTAATAATGATAATAATAATAACACTGATATTAGTAATACAAAGAACAGTAGTCACATTAATAATGTTATAGTGTAATTTACGATTAAAAGCATGTAACCATATAATACACATTTTCATACATGCATATTATCTTTAATCAGTGTACCAAATGGCCACAACTATAAAATATGCCAAATCACATGTTCTGTCGCATATGATACATGGTATTTTTAATTTTTGACAAATGCATCTATTTACTCGCTGACCCTATGCATTTTTCCATCTACTCCATTGCTCATTCTGAATTAATTCAATTGATAAATTTGAAAAACGAAACAGGATGTTTACAGCAAAACATTTTGTATTATTTAGTCTGCATTAGTAAATGAATGAATGAATGAATTAATTAATTGTGTCAATATTTAATCTACAAACATCCGTTTTGTATACAACATACATACATACAAATGACACATAATTACTAAATTAATTATTTGATACAAAGTAATTTGACATTGGTATTTATTGTACCATTTTTGAGCACTATAGTGACCCATAATTTGTATATTAAAAAAAAATTTTAATGCAGGATAATTAAACGTTTTTACACACACAAACACACAAACTTGTCGTCTTATTGATCAGAAAGAAATTGTCATGAAATCATGTTGTTCATTTTCATTTTTAAAATGGCTATTTCTACTTGGTATGTTCCAACCAGACTCAAACGATGAAGATTGCAGGCAAGGATGTAGAATAGCTACTTGTGGTTAACTCAAACTAAGTGAATGTATTATTTAAATAAATATGACAAATCCAATAAAACCCTTGAAAATCCATTAATAAATATATAAGGCTATTAAACTTGGCAGTAGGCTAAAACCTATGTGGTAAAGTTTTCGGTGAAAGGGATCACTTACTTGTAGTAACGTAGCAGCATTTGAGGACACACTGGGCAATTAGAATTGATCAGATTCACTATAAATAATAAATTCACAGGGTTAAGTTCATCCACCCGTAGCTCAGTGGTTAAGGCACCGGACCTGACACCAGATAGGAGCACAGGTTCAAGTTCATATGTATGCGCGTGTGTAAAACTTGAAAGGTATGCATATATAATGATTTAAAACAAGGATGAAACAGTTGCACAGTGCTCCTGGTTGAATAAAACTAAGTGGATTTATTGTTCAAGTAAATATGTCAAATTTGGAAACCCTATAATAAATATAACTGTACCGTATGTCAGAGTATACATAGTAAATGTCTCAGCACGAGGAATAATTTACTTACTTGTTAGTCGTAATAACCTAAGGTATTTAGGGTTAAGAGGTAATTTATCTGGTCTGTTTAAACCAAATATAGCTCTCTCTCTCTCTCTCTATAATATATATATATATATATATATAACTCCGCCTAGTTTGGATTAGAAATGATTCAATTTAGCCAGTCCCAAGCCTGGATAAAGGAGGGGGGTTTGAGCGCAAGGTTGGCAACCTGGCCTCTGTAGAAATTTGTACTGCTGCGGAAACAATAAAAGATGACGCCATTCCGGCAAACAACAACGTTTCTGGATGGCAAAGTTACCAGATGACAAGGTTGAGTGAAAGCCGAAAGAAAGCGCAATCTTCAATTTGCAGAATATTTAATGCCAACGAGACTTTGTTATTGTTGTTGTTTTGCTGTAATTGTTGTCTTATTGCCCCATGCTTATTCTTAAAGCGAAAGGGTTTTATATAATATATAATATAATATATAATGTCATGTAGTGAACAAGAGTAACTCTACCTAGTGAGGATCAGACATGAACCAATCTAGTTAGTTCCAAGCCTGGATAAAGGAGGAGGGTTTGCATCAGGAAAGGCATCCGGCAGTAAAACCTAAGTTCCAGTGGGAGTGTCCAAATTAGATAAAATAGAAAATGAAGAAAATTTGAAAGTCACCGAGGCTCATAAGAAAATTTAAGTAAAAAGGTTAAGGTGTTATGACCATATTCTACGTAGAGAAGGAAACTACGCTACAAGGCGAATAATGACATTAAAAGTGGAAGGTAAAGAGAACCGTGGTCGACCAAAGAGAAGATGGTTAGATTGCTTGGAAGCCGACATGAAGGAAAGGGGATTGACAAAAATTGATGCTACAAACAGAACGAACGGGAGAATGCTGACAAGAAACAGCGACCCCTCATAAAAGAGAGAAAAAATGTAAATAAAAAAGAAGTAAACGAGAATCAGTTCTTCTTATAAACGAGAGCAAGAACGGTTTTGGAATAAACGATTAAAAATGGTAAAAAGGTGGTTGGTAGATGACAGAAAATTTGGCTAAAAACTATTCGGGAAAATCTAATTGAAATGCATTCATTTCATGGGGGGATCAAACAAAATGTTTGGGAAATGTTGTTATTATCTTGTTGCCCCATATTGTTTTTAAAGCAAAAGGGTTTTGCAATACTAATAAAAATTATATATATATATATATATATATATATTAAAATGTGATTCTGTTTAACCAGTTTAATATAATTAATTAATATAATTTAATTAAATTGACAAAACTTTTTTATAATCAAGAATCCTAGTCTCATGCATGTAGCCAAATGTTAAACAAACAACGAAATTAAACGGAACAAATACGTGGCAATTGAAACATGTTGACAAAAGCAAACCGATGAATAAAAAATTATTTGCCATATTCTTTCCAATCACGAACATATACAATTGTACTATATACGTATAAAAATGTGTTTTTTAAAATTCAACTATTTGAATTAACACAAATTATTGTTTAAACACAATTGCAATTGTGGGATGCTAATGATCCTGAGGATTTGAGTAATGCTTATAAAGTCTCAATTTCCAATGATGGTGATATTCCTGACTGTTCGTTCTCCACGTGGTGCATCCTGGACTAGATGCCCCTAGGCATCTAGACTAATAACAGCAGGGTCCGAGAGCACAGCGGTATAACTGGGCTTCCGCTACGGCGGGTGAATGCGAACATACACCAAGAATACTTAAAAGGTGTCTAAAGGTATATGTATATCATATGTAGCCCTTGGGCTAAGGGAGATAACCCTGACATAAAATCAGGCGGTCTCGTCAATCTTTGCGAACAGTGGCGTGGTCACAAGGATACCGTCTACCAGCCAAGAAACTTTGTTATTCTTCCACGTTTGTCTACGCTTGTCAAGCCATCGAAATCGATCGTTGTACATGTCGTATAAATATGGGAAATAATGAAGAGGTGACCACGTCACCAATCAAATGAATTGCAATTTAACAGGTTTATAACAACAGTAATTAATGGAATAGGTTTAATTAAGTAAGTAGTATCACAACTGGATGACTTTCAATCAACAAGTATAATGGTACCCCACCATGGGGGAATAGATAAAATTTCTGAACATGTTGTTCCCCAGATATCGTTACCCTGGACGTGTTTCTCTAAGAGTGATATTAAAGATAACGTATATTGCCTGATTGGTTTAGCGGTAGGGCGCTTAACTCGACCCTGGGGGTTCGATGTCCAACACCGGCCCACTAAAATGCGGACCCACGCGTTCGGCTTCGCTCAAATGTCCCGTAAAATGACCATTTGCTGAAAAAATCATTCATTTTTATTTTGTTTGATGATCACATGGTCACCTCTTCATTATTTCCCATATTTATACGACATAGCAAACGATCGATTTCGATGGCTTGATAATCGTATCAAACGTGGAAGAATAACAAAGTTTCTTGGCTGGTAGACGGCATTCTTGTGACGTCGCCACTGTTCGCAAAGATTGACGAGATCGCCTGATTTTTTGTCAGGGTTATCTCCCTTAGCCCAAGGGCTACATATGATATACATATACCTTTAGACACCTTTTAAGTATCCTGGGTGTATGTTCGCACCCACCCGCCGTGGCGGAAGCCCAGATATAGCGCTATGCACTTGGACCCTGCTGTTATTAGTCCAGGATGCACCACGTGGAGAACGAACAGTCAGGAATATCACCATCATTGGAAATTGAGACTTTATAAGTATTACTCAAATCCTCAAGATCATTAACATCCCACTTGAAGTAGTAAACTTGTATTAAATAAAGATACATGACATAAATGATTGGAAGCAAATCATTACCGTTATTATTGAGGCAGGCAAACGTATCAGTCAATCAATTGTCAATTTAATGTTCTTTGGGTACTCAATAATCTATATAACATTTTAATATTTACGGTTTATTTTGTAACAATTTCCACAACTGTTTCAATGAATGTGCTTGTGTTGCAAATGTATTAAATGGTGAAAAGATTGAATGGACACCAAATATTGCTAGATATATTACTATAAAACATAATAGCCAAACGACGGATATTAGCTAATAAATTGTTATGTCAACTAAAAATTGAATACAAACTGAAACATTGTAAGTGCAAACAGATAACAAAAACAATTGCCCATTTGGTTTATACGTTGCAATCAATAATGAAACGTATGCAAACGTTTGATTTAATTGGATAAAAAGAATTGTTTTATGGTTTTTACGTTTGTAAAGTTTAAATTTAATTTGCACAAATTGTAAAAATTAACTTTGAAGTTTGGCATAAGTTAAGGTGGATTTATTATTTAAATGAATCTGACAAATTTAATAAAAATCCTTGAAAACCCATTAATAAATATAACCGAATCGTGCTAATATAAGCTCCGCCTCGTTTGGATAAATGATTCAATCTAGCCAGTCCCAAGGCTGGATAAAGGAGGAGGGTTTGAGCGCGCAAGATTAGCAACCTGACCTCTGTAAAAAGTGTATACTGTTACGAAACCAATCAAAAGGACGCCATTCCGGCAAACAACGGGTGATCGCACGTATATGGATGACAGAGTTACACAGATGACAGGGTTGAGTGAAAGCCGAAAGGAAGATCAATCTTCGATTTTCAGAACCTTCAATGCCAACAAGACTTTGTTGTTGTTTTACTGTAATTGTTGTCTTATTGCCCCATGCTTATTTTTAAAGTAAAAGGGTTTTATATATATATATATATATATATATATATATATATATATATATATATATATATATATATTATAATAAATAGTTCTATATAAAACTATTAAACTTGGGAATATGCTAAGATGTAGATGGCAATATCTTATTAGAAGGGATTACTCACTAGTAGTAACTAACCGGTAGCAGCATTTGAGTGTGATGGGCAATTAGAATTGATTAGATTCACTAAAAATAATAAATTTGCAGGATTTAGTTCATTCGCCATTAGGCCAGTGGTTAAAGGCGCTGGTTTGTTACCAGAGAGGACGTGGGTTCAAGTTTGTATGTCAGTAAAATTTGATGATGACTCTAAATAAGGATGAAAAAGAGCTGTCCAATGCTCATGGTTTAATTCAAATCAAGTGGATTTATTATTCAGATGAATCTAATAAAAACCCTTGAAAGCTCATAAATAAATAATTTAAATTATAGAATATTGTGTAAATATTCGTTATATCAATGTAGATTTGTGCTATATAGTACGTTGTTAAAAAAATTTTAATTCTTAGTACTAAAAATTTGCACACATTCTGTTGACGTTAAACATTTATTGTATATTAACAGAAATAAGGAATTTATTAATTGTTTTTAAAATCATCCTTGTACAAATGTCAATTTATATTCTTTTTGCATATTAATAATCCATTAATTAAAAAAAAAAGAAAGGAAGAAACCATGTTACTTTAAAAGCAACGACAAACTTTAAAAGCAATGTTTTTGACAGTTTGCAAAACATTTTAATTTTAAAAATATTGTGAAATATTATCAATTAGATGGATATTATTGCATCAACGTTGTGTTGACAGGATACATTTTTCCAACAATTGTTTCTCGAACTTACAATATGTTAAAAATCCTTGAATCTTTTTTGCATTTACGCATTGATGCACAAACAGATGCTGGAGTGGTACAGAGTACCACTCGAAATTGGATGAGTATGGGTTCGATTTCTACCACTGATGGAAATAAAGGAAATGAATTCATTTCACAGTTTACGTCTTTTAAGAATTTCCATTTGGAATTATGAAGGAAAACCAATAAACATTGGGCAAAGCCTGACGATAGAATCTAAACTCATAACCAACTTCACAATAAAGTGAAGTGTAAATTCACAAATAAATGACAACTCAGATTCATTTAAATAGTCAATCCTGTTTGATTTCAGTCAACCAGGAGAGCACTGTACATCTGTTTCCACATCCTTGTTTGGAATTATCAGCAGTGCATACCTTTCAAGTCTCATACACACAAACATCAACCCTGTCTGGTGTCATCCCAGCATCTTAACCACTGAGCTACAGGTGGTTTAACTTGACCCTGTAAAATGATTATTTTATAGTAAATTTGGTAAATGTTGTACATTTTACAAGTGAATTTTTTTTTATTTTGGTGCGTTGTATTACAAAGGTCCTGGCCTACCGTTCGGTTTATGTTTGATAAAAGTTTTTTGAAGCGTCATAATTATTTCATTTAGCAGACAACTGTACTCAAAACTAAAATTAAAATATGTAGTAATCTGGCAGTACAGCGCTCGATTTAGACATCATGGGTTTGAATTCCATTTGGTCCAAAACATTTAAATTGATAAATTAAGTACATAATAATAAATTGAATTTAAAAAACGCACTTCGTTGTTCCACAAGATTCAAGACGCTGTGTGATCTTCGCCGCCAAAAGCAGATGGCGCCAATTACAAGAATGACGAAAATGAGGAAAAAGATAAAAAATCCCACAATAAGCAATTCAATAATTGACTGATTTTTGAATAGATTGTCTGAATTGGCGAACTGGAACGGACTTGAATAGCTGCTTTGTGATTGGGCTTCCATGTTGGCTGGGCCGGTCAGAGATTCACTCTGCCCGTTGGGCACCCCAAGCGCATTCAGGTTGGATGTCAAACGAATCTAGATTGTAAATGGAATCAATAAATAGAATGATTTAGGGTTTAATTTCCACCATTGTATGCGGGCCCACGTTTGGCTTTGCTAAAATGTTTACTGTTGACAGATGCGTTTCTCCAAGACAATGAAAAAAGTACAAATAAAATAAAATAATGGGTATTGGGTTTCATTGAAAGTAAACGATGTTTTTTGTTTTGAAAAACAAGTGTATAAGGCACAAGTAATGTTGAGTGAAAAAATAAAATTGAGAAAAAGAATTGAAAAATCTAAAACAAAGTACATACTACACTGTAAATTGAACAATTAAAAATACACGACAATATTGTTTATAAAGATGGCGGAAACAATATTTAATTTGGAAATTATCTATAAGTCTTGTTCCCAATTTAAGTTTTGTGTAATTATTGAGCTATTGTACTTAAAACATAACATTAATTTAAAGATACAAATATGCTTTATTTTAAAAAATAAAATTTTTTTAATTTGTGAAACTTATTTAGACCAGAAATAATTCAATCTACATTTTTATTGTATAAATACTTCAAAGCAATTTTAGGTATTTTTAGGTTTGAAAATTGAATCTTGTTTAAAATTATAATTTTTTTTAATTGAACAACTATGTATTTTCAAATAATTTACAGCTTATATCTTTTATTTTAAACAATATTTAATTTGTGAAGTATTTTAAGTAGTTTTATACTTTCAAATACCGTTAATTATATTATAGTATAAATAAATTTGGATTTAAAAAAATGTTATAATACTTGAAATCTTTTGCTATTTTTTTTAATATAAAATAATTCCATTACACATTATACATTTATCATAAATATAATTAATGGAAAAATTATAATAACCACTTGAAATAGTATTTTACAATTTATTTTGTCCAAATTCTACTTAATAGAGTGGGCATATGTTTGTAAACCATCACTTAATTAATAATTACTACAGACATCTTTCAAGCAATTGCTATTTACTATTATTTATTATTTTACCGTTAAAAATTATTTTAATAAAAACATTTTTTGTTCTATAAGAGATAAAAGAAAGCAAGAGCGTGCATATTTAGTTGAATAAAAAGTTTTCAAAATTAAATCAATAAACCAGATGAACCTAATTCCTAAGTTGTAGATATTAACACGTCGTGTTGGACACACGCGTTTGTTTGTTACAATCCATCGTAGGCGGTTCCATGTCTGGTTGACAAAGGAGGATAATTTGAGCGCAAGGTTAGCAACATGGCCTTGTGTCAAATGATAATGGAGTGAAATCAACATGATTCCGATAACGGGGTTTGGCACAATTCAAATAGAATTTCAACTTTTGATTTGCACAGTCTTCAAGGTCAAGAATGTAGTGTACAGTCGTGTGTAACACTCTTGTTAACTTATGCTCTTTAGAGCAATATCGTTTTAAAATGAAATAATAAATAACCATAATTGAAACACAATGTCAAACTGAAACGAAAAATAATCTAAAACCTTCGGAACGGAAGGCATGATGCGAATGGCGTGTAAAAAAAGCAGGTTATACAAATTTTAAAACCGGTAAAAATAATTAGCACACTAAAACATAAACGTTTCAATTGTAATTTAGATTAAAAACATATTATTGCCTATTATTATTCAGTTTCAAGATTGTTTTGGAATGGTTCATTAGTACGGCGCTGGTTTGAATGCAGAACTAAAATGCCCGTCTTCAATTATCATTTTCATTTATCATTATTATTATTATTATTATTATTATTATTATTATTATTATTATTATTATTATTATTATTTAAACATTTTTATTTTCATTATTTTACCGAAAACATTTTTAACCTTCTAAAACCATCATTTGTTAAAAAAATTAATTTTTGTAAAGCATTAGAATCACAGTTTCTCATATAATCAACGGCATCCATTGAAACCAAACAACAACGTTACCTGAATTTGCAAATTGGGAAAATGCGTACAACGCTTGGGTGTACCGTGATCACAAGCTTCGAGAGCCAACAAATATGTGGGATTGAGCTGAAACGAATCTAGTGACTGTTTGTGTGCTTCCAGTCCTTTTGACGACTGTTGTGACATCTGCTGACTTTCTAATTGTTGTTGCTGTTGACGTTGTAAAAATATTTGACTTTCTAAATAGAGCAAACCGGTGCGTGAATTGATATTGAACAAAGTTCCTGCTGTTTCGCCTTTGATAGAGTAAGAAACCTGACCATTAGGTCCTTCGTCGGGATCTACGGCTAATAGCTGGTAGCAATAAAGATGGTTGCATTTTATTTAAATATGAACCAAATAAATGGGCAACTTATTATAAATGTTCACACCTGTATGTCCAATCAACTGCGAGTCCAGTGCTGTACCTTTTAAATCATGTTTTTAAGATTTAAACTAAACAAATTGGTTAATAAATAATTGTACAAATATAAATTCATTTTTGTACAGAGTTTGTTGTTAAATGGTAGTTCAATTGCCACTCCCATGGGCATTCATAAAAATGTCTACTTGTTACAAAATATGGTTCAAAATATGGAATAATTGAATGGCCAAATTGTAGATTATTCATTCCTTTTTTTTCAATTTATTCCTACTTTAAATGTTGTAAGGGAATTATTTTTGGGCAGTGAACACTGTAGCGACGCTGAAAATGGACCCGCATTTAGTGGGCTGGTAGTGGGGATCGAATTAATGTCATTTGGGTTCGCGTCAAGAGCTGTATCGCCATACCGCTACGGAAAATGTGAACTTATCGATTTAACACGGTTTTTGGGTATATCGAGTAAAATTAATGTCAGCTATCATTATTATCATTATTACTATTATTATTATTATTATTATCAATATTATTATTATTATTATTATCATTATTATTATTGTTATTATTATTATCATTATTACTATTATTATTTTATTATTATCATTATTATTATTATTATCATTATTAATATTATTATTATTATTATTATTATTATTATTATTATTATTATTAATTATTATTATTATTATTATTATCATTATTATTATTATTTATTATTATTATCATTATTATTATTATTATTTTTATTATTATCATTATTATTATTATTATCATTATTAATATTATTATTATTATTATTATTATTATTATTATTAATATTATTATTATTATTATTATTATTATTATTATTATTATTATTATTATCATCATCATTATTATTATTATTAATATTATTAATATTATTGTTATTATTGTTATTATTGCATTAAGTTATAATAATGATAATCGAAATTTAAAAAAAAATTAAAAAAACTAAGTAAATTAATTATGTAACTATAAATTTAAACAAAATTATTGTTTCGTTATTTAAATATGAGTGTGTACACAAACAGAGAGTTACGTGCCAGATCACATTTTCAATTAACAATACCGGTTGGTTTAGCGGTACAGGGCTCGATTTGAACCTGGATGAACATGGGTTCTAATCCCATTACCGGCCCATCAAATGCGGGTCCGCGTTTGGTTTTGCTCAAATGTCAACTGCTAAGTGACGTGTAAATTGACGAAGATTACATTTTTTGCTTAATGAATAGAGCATTTTATGTAAATGAACAATAATAGCATAAAATAAACAACATTAATTGTTATTGTCATTATTCGAGGTGGGGGATAAAAACCGTCTTCCAGTTATTATCTCCCGTAAATTGTCAATTTATAAAGTATGCACTTAACAGACAACACTTGATGTACGTTAACCTAGAATGTTAATTGTATTCAAAATCAAAGTTCTCTAATGAGTCTTATTTACTGAACAAATTAATCAATCTTACATCCAATTCAGCATTTAATTATGAAAATTATGAAAATTATGAATGGCTGGATTTGCACTTTACAATGTTAGTTATAAATTACAAAATATCGTTTTGAATAATCATATTTTTTATTTTATGTTCATTTCTTTGAATGTTTTACGAGAAACGCATCTTTCAGAAGTGGACATTTTAGCAAAGCCGAACGTGGGTCCGCATTTCAGTGGGCCGGTGGTGGGATTCGAACCCGGATGCCCACTGAGGTCCAAATTCGAGCGCTGTACCGCTAGACCACCCCGGCACATATCATTACGGTAGGTATTTACTTAACGTTTTAATAAACTAAATTCAAATTGTAAATAACTTTCAAACATATAGCAATTATTACTACTTTGAGACAATAGGAATTAAAATCCTGTTAGGAGCGTCAAATAAAGAATCCTCATTTAAAAATGGTGCAAAGCTACACATGGTAAAAAATGTTTTACATTAAATTGGTGAAGCAAAAGTAGTATATGCTAAAAAAAATTTTATTTGGAAACATTTTTGCAATTTTTGCAAAAAAACAAAATTGATTTACATAAAAATGATGTTGTAATTTTTTTTTCTTTTAAAATTAAAAAACCTACAAAAAATAAGTAATTTTAACTTAAACAATAAATTAATTTAAAGTACTTCTTGTCTTAATTTGATTGAGTTTAACTTAAAGTGTTGTGAGTTAAGTTTAATCATGAGTTAAATCTGATATTTGCGGTTAATTGGTTAATTAATGGTTAGATTTTATAATATATATATATATATATATATATATATATATATAGTGATGCTTAAATACTACTTAAATTATTTTCGTTAACCATAAAAATAAGTTCATTATTGTTTTACCTCACATTTTTAATTTATCAGATGGATTGACCGTAAACATTTATTAATTATATTAGCATTGCAAAACATTGAATAAACTATAATTTTAGTAATACTAATAGTAATATAGCGATTTGGAAAACATTGATTGGCATTTTTTCTATATTAGTTTATCAGAATTAGTTAGGTTTAATCGTGATTTTTGAAAGGGCCAAATTAGAAATAGAATAGTCATAGGTTTGAGTCCCAACATTGGCACTAAAAGTTGTCCTTCGTTATTTGGCTTTGCTCGATGTTTACTTACATTTGTCGTAGAGCATTGAAACAGTAAAATTCAGTTAAAACAATATATATATATATATGCCTGGATGGTCTAACGGAACAGCGCTTGTCCACGTGCTGAAAAATACATTTCCCGTAAAATATTCAAGTAGTTATAAGCAAATTAATAACTAATTTTTTATTAGTTACACATTTTTACACCTTTAAATGTTTTGTCGGAAAATGTACCTTTCAGCAGTGGACATTTTCGCGACGCCCGCATTTAGTGGGCCGGTCGTAGGATTCAAACTCATGCGCTGTATTGCTTGATCAATAAAATATTCTCCCTATCGTACAATTTACATATAATGTCGATTTTTTGAAATATACTTCACAATAGTACCATTCCTTTTCCAATTATTATCATCGTTTTAATTTAAATCAATTATTTTGGAAGCAATTTAAGAACGATAAAACATTTTGAACAAAATCCAACAAAAATGCATAATTAAATTTTAAATACTTGAAAAGAAAAACCACTTATCAAACTGATAATTCTATTAACTGATTGTTTGTATTTTCGTTGAATTTTCATTAATCAAATCTGCACGCTGTTTATTACAACAAATAGTTATTTAATTCAAATTTAATAAACTTTCAAGATGTTTACAGCAATTAGTAGAATATGAAAAAAATCCGTCTTAAACTAATTACACACACATATCCTTTTATAACAAAACAATGTTTTATTGAGTATATTATTTGTATGCTTGCTTGTACATAATTATTATCCTATTCTTTGGATTTTGTATAAATACTTACTCAAACTCGATATGTTATAGATAAAAGAAACTTGAAAATATTTTGAGCGATAAACGAGTTTTTTTGTATCCGTTATAAATACACGCAATTGTTTAAAATTAATTAGTAACTCACTGCGAATTGTTAATTTTTTTTTAATTAGATACTTATTTTAAAATTTAGATACAATCCTATGAATGGATTTATGTAGTAATTTGGCAAAAACAATATGTTACAACAGCTAATTAAAATTTTGAAATATTGACGATTATTTTATATTATATTATTTGTTCAGTTGTCATGGCTTTCATCTTTTTATGAAAAACATTGTTCTGCAAGTAAACATTGAGAAGCGTCGAACAAGGGCACTAAATGCAGGCCCTCATTCGAGACCAGACAAACAAAATAGGAATAAAAATGTACAATTAAGTAAATGAAATTAGGTTTTCGTCAGTTACAAATATATACAATTACAGTATACTTATTAATAACCATTTATGCAAGTTGATTTAACAGTTTTCACCAATAATTTTGTATCTCAAAGTAATTATTTTATCCAGTACATAGATAATTGATTTACAAACATAAAGTTATGGGTTCCCTTTATTCATCTTACAATCTACGTTATTATATATTTTCTTTTGGGTATTATGAAGGAACCCCAGTGCTTTAAAACTCATTAGGTAAAATTAACATTTGATACAATTGCTTAACTATAAAATCAATTAAGCAAAAAAAAACTATATTTTATCTCATTCATTCATTTTGGTTAGTGACGTGGTTTCTTCTTTATCATTTTCCATATTTATACAACAAATAAAACGATCGACTTTGATGGTTTGATAAGCGTAACAAACGTGGAAGAATAACA
This sequence comes from Cardicola forsteri, assembly GCA_025895645.1. Classification (NCBI taxonomy): domain Eukaryota; kingdom Metazoa; phylum Platyhelminthes; class Trematoda; order Strigeidida; family Aporocotylidae; genus Cardicola; species Cardicola forsteri. Next base: position 110,582 of record JAKXYG010001160.1, on the reverse strand, counting down.
AAGTTTCTTGGCTGGTTCGCAAAGATTGGCGAGACCGCTTGATTTTTAGTCATAGTTAGTCTCTCTTAGCCCAATGGCTACATATGGCATAAGTATACCTTAATATACCTTTTAAGTATCCTGGGTATATACTTGCACCCACCCGCCAAAGCGGAAGTCCAGTTAAACCGCTGTACACTTGGTCTCTGCTGTTATTAGTCTAGAGGCACTTAGTCCAGGATGCACCACGTGGAGGAGGAACAATCAGGAATATTACCATTATTGGATATTGAAACTTTATAAGCATTGACTCAAATCCTCGTGGATCATTAGCATCCCATGTATGCATAAATGACAAAACATTGCTGCTACATTATTTCCCATATTTATACAACATAGCAAACGATCGACTTCGATGGCTTGATAAGCGTAACACAAACGTAGAAAAATAACAAAACTTTTTAACTGGTAGACGATATGTTTGGAACGTCGCCACTGTTTGCAAACCTTGACGAAACCGCCTGATTTTTTGTCAGGTTTATCTTCCTTAGCCCAACAGCTACATACGGTACACGTATACCTACTGATACCTTTTGAGTATCCTCGGTGTATGCTCGTATCTACCCCACTTATACCACTGTGCATTCAGTCCCTGCCCATAAACATTTACATGGTGAACGAACAGTCAGGAATATTACTATCATTAGAAATTGAGACTTGATGGCATTGCCCAAATCTTCAATTATACATGTTTGTAAATTTAATTTTTATTTATTTAAATTATAAAAATCATATTTATTTACATAAAACATATTTCAATTTAATTTTAATACAAAAATTGAAGCATGCATTAAGCATCAAATAAAAATAATCAATTATTACAGCAACATTTTGAGTTATAAATTTAAATTTGACTTACCTCTGCAAGAGCTTGTCCGGGAATAGCTGCTGGATCCATCAAAATCATGTGACTACTTGAATTGGGTCGCATAAAAACGGGATCGTTGTCATTTTCATCCTCAATCGTCACAGTAATCATTACGGATGCTGTGTGAGATCGATAGTTCTTCAGTTGTACGCCGCGTTTTGAATCTTCGATGCGTTTGTCAGCCGACAAACCGTCGTACACGTAAACGTAAAATGTATAACTGGCTTCACTCTCCCGATCAAATGTTGACCTTGATATACGAAATATATATATACAAAACGTTTATTACTTGAAATAATAAATTTAAAAAATAGATGAGTAATAAAGAAACTCTACCATATTTTCCAAAAGAACGTGTTTTTATTTCACTAATTTTATATTTTATATTTTGTATAGTTTTAATTGTTTATAAAACGATTTAATATTATATGAGATTATTATATTTATTTTATAAATTAACTATTGCAAATCCGTGCAATATATATATATATATATATATATATATATATATACATAACCCTTTTGCTTTAAAAATAAGCATGGGGTATTAAGACAACAATTACAGCAAAACAACAACAACAAAGTCTCGATGGCATTGAAGATTCTGTAAATCAAAGATTGAGCTTCCTTTCGGCTTTTACTCAACCCTGTCATCTGTGTAACTCTGTCATCCAGATACGTGCGATCAATTTTTTGCAGTTATTTGCCTAAATGGCTTCCTCATAATTGTTTCCGTAGCAGTATAAATCTTTTCCAGAGGCCAGGTTGCTAACCTTGCGCGTTTAAACCGTCATTTTTTATTCAGGCTTGGGACTGGCTAGATTGAATTATTTCTGATACAATAATTTTTTTTTCCCAAAAAAACGCACATTATTTTAGTTAAAATTAAAAGTTATAAAATGAAATTAAATAGAGTCAAAATTTAATTTTTATGCATATTAAGTAGGTAAAATGAATAAGTAAATAGTTGACTAACTCGAAAAGAAAAGTTGATAACAGCCTTTTCTTAATATAAATAAATTATTTAACCATAAACGTTTATGCAAAATAGTTTTTTATTTGTTATTTTTTTATGTTAATCCAAACAAAAATAAGTTTTTTTAAAAAAAAAAAGGTTTAGCGAAGCTTAATTTAATTTAATTAAAAATTATTTTTAAAATGTTGTTTCTGTGTAAAAATGACATTGAAATAATCTTTATTTTGTTATTTAGCCTGAACATACACATATTTATAATCAAGTTAAAAGTTTTGTTGTAAAAATATACTTTAAAAATTAAACTTTTATTTACATATAAATTGAAAAAACCCAACATGAATTGGACAATTTTGTGAGTATAAACATATTTGATTAAAAAAAACAAAATAAAAAATATTCTGTTAAAAACAAAGGTTAGGACAAGTTGATTAAATGTAGAAATAAAATATTAAAGGTTTGAAAACTTGCATTATAAATGATTAAAGTGGAAGTACATTTCTTTATTATTATTATTATTAGTAGTAGTAGTAGTAGTAGTAATAGTAGTAGTATTTGTATTTGTATTATTATTGTTGTTATTATTATTATTACATTAAGCATTAATATCTCACTGAAACTACATTCAGCGTAAAATACATTTTTACCATCAATAAAAATAAATAAATAAATAACAACAAAATTGCATTAAATGTAGTAGTACAAGTAATGGGAACAAAATGAAATGGAATGTCATATGATAATGGATATGAATATACATTGAAAGAGTCATTGGAAGACACAGTTCTTACATTATACCGTAGAATGTCCAAATTAGTGGAACGATTCCTACTTTGATAAGCTTGATACAAGGTCAATTGTATTCGATCAATACTATTACTACATGACATTATTACAATTAGACGGAGAAAATTAGTTAATCATATTATACGATTACCTCTTCCCCTACCCGAAACATTAACAAGAATGGTTCTGGAATAGATAATTAATGATGGCAAAAAAGTTTGGGGGTTGACTAGAGAAAACTTGGCTACCTACCATTTGGGAAAATCTCAATGACACATTTTTATCTGATTTCGTTTACTATTTCTTTGTTGAAAACCTTTTCCGCCGAGAATTCAGATACTAACAACTACAGTCGGTTCTATATTAACCTTCTTTGATATTTCAGAATATTTAGCACATTTTGCTCATCTTAGGTAACACTTATAAATAAATAACTTAGACAAAACTCTATCAATATATATATATCTATATATATATATATAAAGTATCTTTTGCAATAAAACGTTGTAATTGTAAATGCAAAAAAAAATTACAAACCTTGTAATGTCAGCAATTCAAATAACATTTACTTCTATTTATAACTTCTGCCAGCCGTTTTAAATCTGAGACTATCAAGGTACCAATACAATTCTTTAAAACTCGATTTCTCGTAACATAAATGATATTCTCCATAAGTAAAACGTTATTTTTCAACTTGTTAGCTTAGCCTTTAAGAAAACCCAAAACAAAATCAATAACGTTTAAATCTGGGCTGTAGATAATCAAATGTACGAAGGTCGGGTTTTCGCAGTTTAAATAAATCAAACCAGTATTAAATGGTACGTCATACTAAAAAACACACAATCAATTCTAAAGTGTATTCTGAAGCATAATTTTGAACAAGATTTCACTGATTTTTTATAATTTTAGATGAAGACAAATTGAAAATTTTGTGTGATGATTTTACGAAGTTCGAATTTAACATTTCAGAGTCATGTATGATATGCATTTTATTAGAGACTACAGATATTTTACAAAATAATTTGCATACGTATCTTGTCTACATAAGTGTTGTAATAAAATGTTTTAAATTATTACAGTGGATTTACACTAACTATTGTTTAAATTGTAAGAAATTTATAAAATAATATTGAAAAATTATTTCTGTTGCTATTTTAATAGGATGCTTTAGATAAATGAAATCATGCTTATAATTACTATATGTTTAATTAATTTAAACTGTAAGAACCTTGTTTAATCAAAGAACACATTTTTGAGCAAATTGTCAAACAAGGAATTACTTATAGAAAATATCATTTATGTTATGAAAAATCGAGTTTCAAAAGATTTTATTGGTACCTTGATAGTCTCAGATATAAAAGGGCTGGCACAAGTTATAAATGGAAGTGCATGTTACTTGAATTGTTAACATTACAAAGTTGGTAACTTTTTCTCTATATATTAATGTATTTTTCGCCAATAATATTGTTTTTTAACAAATTACATGTGTTTATTTTTAAGTTTCAATAAATGGAGGTATTATGATTTACTGTTAGAACGAGTGTTGTTGTATATTACAATCACAATGTTTAATTGCAAATAATACTATATATATATATATATATATATATATATATATATATATATATATATTAATAGAGTTTTGTCTAAGTTATTTATTTATAAGTGTTACATATACCTAAGATGAGCAACAAATGCTAAATATTCTTAAATATCAAAGTAGGTTAATATAGGATGCAGTTTTGTTACTATCTGTAAACAAAATAAACTGAAAATATTAAAAAATGAAAAAATAAAATAGAACTAATTTGTAATTTAGCCAAGTGTAATTGATGTTTAAGCAATATATTGCAGCGCGAAACATTTACAACCAAATTACAATGACATTTTATTTATTTGATTTTAATAAAAGCAGGTTATTTTGTATTGTTTACGTAGCAAGTAATTACAAAAAGGTCAAAAATATGGGGACACGTAATTTCTTATTTCTATAATGAATTAATTTAATTAAATATATTTTAGTTAAAAATCAATAAAAAAATCAAAATTTTTTTATTGAAGTAAATTTTTTTAATGCTTTGTAAACAGTCCTTTTAGTTATTCAACAAAAGTGATCTAAATATTTAACTTTTAAATAATTTACTATGTTCAAGTCTTTTCTATATAAGATCTGGAAGGAGAGACTGTTATCAAAGTTGATTATTCAACTGCCACAGTAGTCTAGTGGCAGAACACTCTACAAGAATTTGACTGGCAGCCAATTCGAGTCTTGCTACCCAATTTAAGTTCAGACATAAATGATTTTTGTGAAGCATTTAAGCAACATTAACGATAATAATAATAATAATAATAATAGAAATAGTAATAATAACACTAATAATAATGATACTAATGATAATACCAACAATAATAACAATAACAATAATAATAATAGAAGAAATAATAATAATAATAATAATAATAATAATAATAATAATACAAATAGTAATAATAATACTAATAAGAATAATACTAATGATAATACCAACAATAATAGCAATAATAATAATAATAATAATAATAATAATAATAATAATAATGATAATAATAATACAAATAGTAATAATAATACTAATAATACTACTATACTAATGATAATACCAACAATAATAGCAATAACAATAATAATAATAATAATAATAATAATAATAATAATAATAATAATAATAATAATAATAATAATAATAATAATAATAATGATATATAATAATAGAAGTAATAATAATAATAATAATAATAATAATAATAATAATAATAATAATGATAATAATAATAATAATAGTAATGATACTACTACTACTACTACTACTAATAATAATAATAATAAAAAAATAATAAACTTTTAAAAACGTGAAGATAGAAATAATAAAGTGGTTTACCTTGAAAATAACAAAAAGATAATTCTATCACTTCCGCATTTGTTGATTTATTATTTAGTGAACAATGTCACCATGATATACACAATTTATTGTTATTTATTAAAAGTAGTATAATTAGCTTTGTACGAAACAATTCTATAAAAGTATATAATCACATGTTATCACACACACACATTGAATCATACAAATGTACATGTTATTGTTATGGAATCTGCAAGTGAATTTGTTTATTTTTCAAAATCACACATTATTCTGACAATTTATTAGTTTAGTTGATGCTTGAAAGTGTCATATCTCCTGTAATTGTCCTGTCCAGTATATTATATTGTGATAGATGTAAAGCTGCGGGTAAACGTATTCGGTGAAGTGCCGTTACTGGCATTAAAATGCCGACCATTGTTTGACATTTCAGCAATTATATATATATTGGGGATTTAAGTAATGCTTATACAGTCTGAATTTCTAATTTTATTTATTTTTTAAAATGTTTATTACTTTGAATGTGTTTACGAAAAACATCTTTCAACAGTGGACATTTTAGCCCGCATTTTAGTAGGCCGGTGGTGGGATTCGAACCCGAATGCCCACCGAGGTCCAAATCGAGCTCTGTACCGCTAGATCAGCCCGGCATAATGGTAGTACTCCTGACTGCTCATCCTTTACGTAGGTTCTCATAGGCACAGCGGTGTAACTGGGGTTTTTGCTACAGCGGGTGGGTTAGACCATACGCCCAAGATACTTAAAAGGCATCTTAAGGTGTAAGAATACTATATGTAGCCGTTCGGCTAAGAAATAACCGTGACAAAATATTAGGCGGCATCGTCAAGTTTTACGAACAATGGCGACGTTAAAACGATGCCGTCTGCCAGTCAAGAAACTTTGTTTTTCTTCTACATTTGTTACACTTATGCCATATAATGAAGAGGTAACTACATCACTAACCAAAATGAATGAATAAATTATATGTATATATATATATATATATATTTAATTAACACGGTGTTATTTTAAAATATTAACTTTATTAATATACGAGTAATTCATATGTGAATTAATTGATGTGACTGTTACATTGACAGTTATGTAAAACAACTATATAGCATGTAATTTGTTGTAATGCAATATTTTGAGTTCATTTACTACTACTATATAATCACTCAACTATAATTATTCAGTGATTACATGTCCAAACTCTTTCCAATTGTACATTAAATTGTAGTAATTTAGTAGTGAATCACCAAAATAATTAATATAACTAAAGTTGCATAGAGCAATTTTGATTATTTTTAAAATGTAGAGAAAATAGTAAAACGTTGTGTTGTGAATGCCAAATCAAGGTTCCACTTATCAAACAACTAAAATTTAAAAATTTAAAGTCATATATAAATATGCAAATAACTGTTGTAAAAGTCAACAAAAAAATTATGTAAACGGATTCTCAACAAACAAATCTTACATAACTTTAGAAAGTAATGAAAAATATTTATTACAGCACACCTTATAGGAGATGCTTAATATATTTATCACTGTTACCATTAACAACGATGTCATGGTAAGGCGAAAAGATGCGATTGTAAACTAAAGATCCATAGTATGGATTACGATTTTGATTTGTGTAACTTTTACATGTCAGCTGTAAATTGGAGTCAATTTTTTTTTAATGTTTATTTCTCAACGAAGCCATTTTAACAATTTTCGTAAAAGTATTGAATCTAAATTAATTCGTTGTCTCCAATTGCATTTTTGTAAAAATAAATATTAAAAGTTAAAAATAATGTAAAGTACGTCTATACGTCATACGTCCAAAAAGGTAACGTCATATTTATCTAAGTTTACTTTATTTGTTTTATATTTACATTTAGACAGCAAAGATGGACTAAAATTAAACTTATTTCAGAAACCAAAAAAAATAGTTTAAGCAATTTTACTTATTCTACAATAAGAAATAGAGCAATCGAATCTGGTTTAACTCTACAATCACCAAAGATCAAGCCATTTATTACCAAAAAACAAAAGGATGACCGATTAGCCTTTTGTAAACTATGGAGTGAAACGACACTTATGTTATTGGCGTTCCGTATACTTTGCTGATGAAACAATGATTCAGGATGAACCATTTGGCTTTGAAAACAAGAGTTGTGCGTGGGACAAGTTTTCAAAAACATTCACTCCCGGTTGTGAGAAAAGAAAGCCCACCCTCGACAAGTAATGTGTTGGTTTGGTATTAAGTGTAATCAACCTGTCAAATGGAGAATTATATCTGGTACCTTAAGTAGTAAAAAATTTGTTTCAGTTATAAAGGATGTTTTGCATTATGAAATGCAACACACTTACACGGGGATTACTACTGTTTTTCAGGACAATGCTTTATGTCATACGTCCAAAAGGTAACGTCATATTCATCTAAGTTCACTATATTTGCTTTATATTTACATTTAGACAGTAGAGGGGCTAAAATGAAAAAGCTATCTTTCACTCAATTGCCACCTAACAGCCCGGATATCAATGTTATTAAAAAATTTTCCAGTATGCTAAAGCGCAACATCAATGAGTTATACTGAAATTGAGAATTTATGTGAACGCATTCGGTTTGTTGTTCAATATGAGATAAAACAAGAATATATCAACACTCTCATCGACACTATTTGAAAACACCTGAATCAGGTTGTTCAAAAAAATGGCGATCACACAGTCTATTGAATATTTTGAACTTTATAATGCATTTCATTATTTGGTAACTGAAAAAATGGAATGTGATCCGTTTTTTATTAATACTTGGCGTTATAAATCATGTTAGTTATTTTACTCCATTTTCGATTTTGCACCAGTTGATATTTTATTACTTACAATATATATATATATATAATTTTACTTTTTTAAATTATTATATATATTAAAATTAAAGTAATGTTTTTCCTGTACGCTATATGGTTGCTGAGAAATGTTGAAGTTGAATAATCACTTTTTTGCGGTAATTGTTGTAATGGCTGTAATGATGCGTTCAAACATTTTTGTATTTTTCAACCGGACGTACAACTGGTTGCATATGAGTTAAACATTATAAATGCATATTGTCAAGGAAAAACAAAAGTATGTACTTTATAATATTATTTTTAAATATTGAAAATTATACCCAAAAATTGTCTTCGTTTAATCACATTTAAACAAATCAATATAGTAGTAAGTTATCTTATCTACCGATAAAACGAACCATGGAAAAAAACAATTGTAGCAAATCTTATTGATCAATCTTCGTGAGTAAGTGTAAGTCACATTGGTGCATAGTTCTATCAAAAGGGGATGTTTGACCTTGAAAATGTACATAAGGTGGAAAAATCAATATTTAGCTGGTTCTATACGATTTGGATTGTGTTATCGTGCAAATTTGGTTACACACTTAGAAACTTTCTTGTCCCCAACTTATGGTCAAAAAATACTCACACATAAGGTTATCTAACTCTTATTGGTTCCTTTTTTTCGCTACTTTTTCCGCTGGTTGCTTTCATCACCTACCTATCCCCCACTACCAGCACTAAATGCGGAACCACGTTCGGTTTTGGTAAAATTTCAATTTGCTGAAGAACAATTTTCGTGTGGCAGTAGCAATTATAAAAATTTGAGATTATGAAAAAAATGAAATTGATACAATAATTGTGGTAGCATATAAACAAAAATATTTCATGAAAACCGATTGATTATGTAACATGTTTTTATTTCAAGGGCAAACAAACCTATTTCAATAAAAGTCAATTAATGTAACTGTTAAATTAAATTAAAGTGACGTTTTAAAAACGATCGATTCATCCAATTGTGTCAAATCTCCGTTGTGTTACATAATCACAATTGACTTAATTTTTTGTATAATAAGCTGAAATTGATTACATTTTAAAGACAGTTAGAGTTGGTTGACAAAAGCAAACATTATATGGATATATATATATATATATATATATATATATATATATATATATATATATATATATATATATATATATATGTGTGTGTGTAAAACTTGAAAGGTATGCACTGCTGATCATTTGATGTAAGGATGAAACAGCTGTACAGTGCTCCTGGTTGACTTAAGCCAAGTGGATTTATTATTTAGGTAAACTTGACAAATTTAATACAAAACCCATGAAGAAATAATATTACCGGATTTGAACTGAAACGTTCAAACAAATAATTAATTTTTATTAACGAGTTCAAATGAATAATTAACAATGAGTCAATTAAACGAGTTTACACAAAGCGTGCAAAATGACATAAAATACTGAAATGTTGTTAATTGATTCTGATAATTTACTTATAGTACAAGTGATAATTAATTTTTACTAAGCAGTGAATAGATAATATATACTATATATATATATATATATATATATATATATATATATATATATATATAATATATGAACCACTTTTGCCAAGCCCAAACCTGAAACAGGGAAAAAGATTTGACTCTCGTTCACTACATGACATCATTATAATTAGACAAATAAAATGGCTTGGTCAAATTTTACGTTTACCGCCCGAAAGATCAGCAAGAACGGTTTTAGCTGTGAACCATTTAGATAAGTCTAATTAAAACGATTATTCCATGGGTAATCAAACAAAAATCATGGCAAAATGTTTTCATTATTATTCCTATTAAAATTATGGAAGCATATGGATTCGAATCCCCACCACCGTCATTTAATGTGGGCCCACATTCGATTTCGCTAAACTGTTCACTGCTAAAAGATGCGTTTCTCGCAAAACATTCAAAGTAGTAAACACAAATAGATGAATAATAAATAAAAGAGAAAAAAAATGAAAACAGCATTCGTTTAAAAAGAACTTGCCTTTGGTCAAGTAAATCATGTTTTTTTAATCATTAAAACTGATCACTTTAGAAATTGTAACAGAGTGATGTATCAAGAGGAACTCTACCTGAGAACTTGGAGGCATCGGCTGTGTATTAAGTTAGATAACTTAACCGTATTGCATAACTGAAAGCGCCTTTCTTTTATACACTGCCATAAACATCCAATTAGTAAAATAAAAGGAATAAATGCTAGTATTAATGTTAGTATTAAAATGGAATTGATAATTTGCTTTTAATTATTCCAAAGTTAATACGGTATAGACAAAATATATTTATAAATGTAAATAAAAAAGTTGGCTGTTTAATTATAGGAAGAAAAAAGTTATACACCAATTACTACTCCTAATAATTTATTGCAATGTATATATAGGAAAAGAATATATTTTAAATTTTGCTTTTAATTTGACCAAAATACTTGTTTGATCTTGTTTACGAAGCGGCACATTTTATGTAATTATTTCAACTACACATGAATACGAAATTTGGAGAAAAAAGATAGTATTTATTTATTTTTTAAACATTTTATACAAATAGAATTAATGTGTATGAATAGTTTTAACCATGTTTCTAAATCAGTTATCATTTTTAAAAATAATTATAAATATCTCGCTTTGTAGTTAAACCTAACACAATTATTATGTCAACAAAGGTATTTGCATAACTGTTTAATCGTAATAAAAAAAGAATTTTGTTTTTAATATTTATTTATTTATTTATAATAATTATAACTATTATTATTATTATTATTATTATTATTATTATTATTATTACTATTACTATGCTTCTTATTTGCATAACTGTAATATATTTGTTTTGTCATAGTAATAAAAATGAATATATTTTTAATATTTATTTATTTATTTATATTATTATTATTATTAATACTATTATCATTATTCTTATTCTTCTTCTTCTTCTTCTTATTATTATTATTATCATTACTATTCTTCTTCTTCTTATTATTATTATTATTATTGTTATCATTATTATTATTATTATTACTATTATTATTATTATTATTATTATTATTACTATTATTCTTATTCTTATTCTTATTATTGTTATTGTTATTATTATTATTACTATTATTATTATTATTATTATTATTATTATTATTATTATTATTATTATTATTATTATTATTATTATTATTTATTATTATTATTATTATTATTATTATTTATGATTATCATTATTTTTATCATTGCTATTATTATTATTATTACTAATATTATTATTATTATCTATTATTATTACTATTATTCTTATTCTTATTCTTATTATTATTATTTATTATTATTATTACTATTATTATTATTATTATTATTATTATTATTATTATTATTATTATTATTATTATTATTATTATTGTTATTATTATTATTATTATTACTATTATTATTATTATTATTATTATTATTATTACTATTATTCTTATTCTTATTCTTATTATTGTTATTGTTATTTATTATTATTACTATTATTATTATTATTATTATTATTATTATTATTATTATTTTTATTATCATTATTTTTATTATTATTATTATTATCATTATTTTTATCATTATTATTATTATTATTATTATTATTATATTATTATTATTATTATTATTATTATTATTATTATTATTATTATTATTATTATTATTATTACTATTGAATTGTTATTAATAATAATGGTAATCTAGCAAATCAATTCTTGGCTTGAACTTAGGTAGACATGTCTTCAATTTCCACCACTGGCACCGAATGGGGACCCACGTTTGGTTTTGTTAAAATGCTTACTGTTGAAAAATGTTTCTTGCAAAATATTCAAAATGGTAAAAATAAATAAAATAAAAACTTGGAAAGGCAATGCCAGTCTTTCGTAAACTCAAATCAATACGGTCATATTTCTGCATCCGCTTGAACAGTGTTAGATTTTATAAAAAAAACTGTCTCTTGTCCACTACATGACATTATTACAACTAGACGAGGAAATTTACTTGCTCAAATTGTACGTTTATTGCTCAAAAAAGCTAGAACGGTTTTGGAATAGACAATTAAAGATGGGAAAAGGAAGGTTGGAGGAGATCACAGAAAACTTGACTAAAAACCATTCGGGAAAACAGACAAAATCTTTAGCAAAATGTTCAAATACGTTTTGTTACCTAATGCTTATTTTTACTGATAATAATAGTAATAATAATAATAATATTAGTAATAATAATAATAATAGCAATGATAAAAATAATGATAATAATAATAATAATAGTAATAATAATAACAATAATAATAATAATAATAATAATAGAAATAATAATAAGAAGAATGGAAATAATAATAATAATGGTAATAACAGTAATAGTAATAGTAATAGTAATAGTAGTAATAATAATAATAAAATTAGTAATATTAATAATAATTTAATTTATTTGTAATGCACTTTTTTAACTTGAGTGGGTATATGTTTGATCCCCATCGTCGGTTTTGAGAAAGTGTTCACTTTCTAAAAGAATCATAATGTTTACATTTATTGTTAAACCCGCGCTTAATGTCTTGGAGCAGTGTGCAGCTAATAGAAACAGTCTACATTTTAATTGTATAAAGTTAGAATTAGAATTAGACAAATAAAATGGCTTGGTCAAATGTTCCGGGGTGTTCTAGCAGTACTGCAGTCGAATTCAAACCTTGGTGGGCATCCGGGTTTGAATCCCACCATCGGCCTACTAAAATGCGGTTTTAGAATAGACAAGTGAAAATGGTGAAAAGTTGGGGTAGACCACAAAAAATGTACCCTAGAACCATTCGGAAAGATCTAATTGAAATGAATGTTTTATGGAGAATTAAACAAAACGTTTGGCAAAATATTCGATTCTATAGAAAAATTTGATTGTCTTATGTTTGTTTTAAACAATCAAACTAATATAACAACAGTAATAATAATAATAATAATAATATTTGTATTCTAAAAATATTTAATGTAAACAATTTTTTATTTAAAATTAAATTATTCGAAAAATAGACAATTGACTGGAAGTAGAAAATAAATAAATCATGAAACAATATTTTTTGGAATTGAATAATTAATAGTAGAAAAAAGAGGTACACTTATTATTATTGTAATTGCCACCAAAACATTTTTATCAAAGTCAGCCATTAGATGGAAAAAAAGTAGCTTGCAGTTGTTGTGGTCAAAACGATCGTTTGATTGGTGAATGAACAAATGAGTTCATGTTTATTGTAAGTTGCATCGAAATAAATACAACAAATGCATGACATTTGGTTGATAATGAGAAGCGATAATAATTGCAATTATGACAGTTGTATATGTATAATTGTTTAATATTTAAATGGTTTGAATGTTTGAAGAGTTGGGTAACTTATAAATAATGTAGTCAAAAAATGTACGATCAATAAATTCTGCTTAACTTGTTACAATATATGATAATGACACAGAGGCTACATTGTAACAATTATTTTTTACTAAACACAATATTTTGCGAAAACGTCTTATGTAAACTTCAAATTATGTTATTATTTTTTCTACTTTGAACGTATTTTTTAGCATAGGAGATTTTGGCGGAGCCAAACGTGCGTCAATCTAGATTCAGGTCAAGTTCTGTACCTTTAGACCACCATGGTATTAATTAGGTAACGGTAACAGTAACAATATTTAGGCACAAATTGAACATACGACATTTTTGTCTAGCATAGTTAGTCCCATTGGGAAATGATGAGGGCACGGATGCAAGTTTAAAAGCTCAGCCTTATTGCTGCTGTACCAAATTGTAACAAAGAAATTGAAAGTTAATTCCAATAACGGGAGCAGATTATAGGTCAAAGTAAGAGTCTGTCTTTATTATGTAAAATCTTCACAGTCAAAAATCACAAAATATAATTTAGTTTATAATATAATAATAAAAACAATATTAATAATAGTAATAATAGTAGTAATAATAATAACAATAATAATAACATGAATAGCAATAATAATAATAACAACAATCGTACTAATAGTAATAATAGAAATGATAATAGTGATAATAATAATAATAATAATAATAATTTAAAAATTTTTTTATGTTTGCTACTTTGAATGTTTAACAAAGAACGCATTTTTTAGCAGTGGACATTTTAGCTAAGCCAAACGTGGGCCCGCATTTTAGTGCCGGTGGTGGGATTCGAAACAATGCCCACCGAGGTCCTAATCGAGTGCCATACTGCTAGACAGAAATAATAATAATAATTAATGATAATAATAAAGTAATAATAATAGTAGTTAACAATACTTTATTTTACTTTATACCGAAAAGTTTTAAAAATGTATCAATAAGTATATTAATGTAATAACTGTCAATATAAGCGGCATAAAGTAAACTATAAATCAATGATTAACTAATTTAAAGTTGGAATTTAAAAAAAAAAAATAATAATATTATAATGATGCAAGTACGATCAAGGCTGTCTACATATCAGATTTACAGTGTTACTAGTCACACCAAACAAGTCTTGCTTATCACTAACAACATGCATACAACCCACAGATACTATGTTATTGTCGAAATAAAATTGTCAGATATTCACTTGAATAATAAATCCACCCAGTTGTGAGTCAAACCAGGAGCACTGTACAGCTGTGGCACATCCTTGTTTGGAATCATCAGCACGATACGCCTTTCAACTTTTACACACACACACACACATGCACAGTCATATGAACTTGAACCGAGAACCTATTTAGTATCAGACCAGCACCTTAACCACTGAGCTACGGGTTGTTGAAATTGACCTTGTGTGTATGTGTGTGTGCAAAACTTGAAAGGTATGCACTGCTGATCATTTGATGTAAGGATGAAACAGCTGTACAGTGCTCCTGGTTGACTTAAGCCAAGTGGATTTATTATTTAGGTAAACTTGACAAATTTAATACAAAACCCATGAAGAAATAATATTACCGGATTTGAACTGAAACGTTCAAACAAATAATTAATTTTTATTAACGAGTTCAAATGAATAATTAACAATGAGTCAATTAAACGAGTTTACACAAAGCGTGCAAAATGACATAAAATACTGAAATGTTGTTAATTAATTCTGATAATTTACTTATAGTACAAGTGATAATTAATTTTTACTAAGCAGTGAATAGATAATATATATATATATATATACTCCGCCTAGATTGGATCAGAAATGATTCAATTTAGTCAGTCCCAAGTCTGGATAAAGGAGGGTTTGAGCGCGCAAGGTTAACAACCTGGCCTCTGTAAAAATGTATACTGTTACGGAAACAATCAAGAGAACGCCATTCCAACAAACGACGGGTGATCGCACGTATCTGGATGACAGAGTTACACAGATGACAGGGTTGAGTGAAAGCCGAAAGGAAACTCAATCTTTGATTTGCAGAATCTTCAATGTTAACGAGACTTTGTTGTTGTTGTTTTGCTGTAATTGTTGTCTTAATGCCCCATGCTTATTTTTAAAGCAAAAGGGTATTTATATATATATATATATATATATATATATATATTGCACGGATTTGCAATAGTTAATTTATAAAATAAATATAATAATCTCATATAATATTGAATCGTTTTATAAACAATTAAAAATATATAAAATATAAAATCTAAAATTTGTGAAATAAAAACACGTTCTTTTGGAAAATATGGTAGAGTTTCTTTATTACTCATGTATTTTTTAAATTTATTATTTCAAGTAATAAAAGTTTTCCATAAAAGTTTAGTCGTAAAATTTTAATTTATCAAAATTTTTTCATCATTCTATATATCTCTCTCTCTCTATATATATATATATATATATATATATATATATATATATATATATATATAAATATATAAAATATAATATATTAAATGTAAAATTAATATTATTCACATAAATATTATTCATATTAATTAATCTCCATTTTGATGAAGGTAATTAATTAAAAATGTACAGTTTTGTATACAATCGCTATTCACATTTGAAGATTACAAATTGATAAAAGATACATTAAAAAAATCAAGTTTTCCTTTACCTATTATTTTATTTTTAATATTTTTAGAAGAACCATCTTTTAGTAGTACATATTTTAGTTAATCCAAACGTGGGCTGACGGTGAGAGTCGTGTCGTTCGCTGTACCACCAAACTACCCCAACCGTCCAAGAAACACACATTGGAGCGACTGAAATACCGTAAATTTACCGACGTAGAAACACACATTGGTGTAAATGAAATAAATAAATTTTGCAATATCTCCACACTGTGTTTACGTTTTTTTAATGTTGTTTTTAATTAGGGCATCATTTGATCAAACAAAGTTGACAAAAAATACGGAAAGGATTATTAAACTAATTCATGTGGCGCTTTGTTTATTATTATTATTATTATCATTATTACAACTGTTGTTGTTGTTGTTGTTTTTAAGCAGAATGTTTTTAGACACCCGATAAATGTCATCAATTACTTATTTGTATGTAGGAATTATGCATTTTATTAACACGTGCTCCATTTCAATAGTTGAAAAGCCATTGACATTAATGTAACAAAATGAATGATTCATAAAATGCATAGCGGTGCCAATTGCAAATTAGCAACACGAAACCAAATGCTGCTTGCGTTGTGGCATAGATAATTAAAACGCTAAATTTGTATGAACACTGATTTCAGTATGTGAACTAAAAATTGCTTATTGGAAAGCACATAAGCCAATAACTGAAATAATAATAATAATAATAATAATAATAATAACAATAATAATAGTAATAATAATAATAATAATAATAATAATAATAATAATAATAATGATAATAATAATAATAGTAATAATAATAATAACAGTAATAATAACAGTAATAATAACAATAATAATGGTAATAATAATAATAATAATAATAATAATAATAATAATAATAGTAACAATATAAAGATAATGTTAGTAATAATAAAGATGATAATTTAGAGGAATAAAAATTTAATTTATGGGAATACTAATGATCCTGAGGACTTAAGTAGTGCTTATAAATTCTCAATTTTTAATAATGGTAATATTTATAATTATTCATCATCCACGTGGTGTATTCCGGTTTAGGTGCCCATAGGCATATAGACTAATGACAGCAGGAACTGAATACACAGTGGTATAACTGGGTTCCTGCTTTAGCGGGTGGGTATAAGCATACACCCAGGAATATATATATATCATACCTATCTCTTGGGCTAAAGGAGGCAACCCTAAGAAAACGTTATTTAACTGCAAACAATGCCGCCATCACAAGGATACCGTCTACCACCCAAGATACTTCGTTATTTTTCTACGTTTGTTACGCTTATCAAGCCATCAACATACCGTACAAATAAAGAATCAATAAATATTTTTTTAAATGAAATGACTAAAAATAATAAAAAATAAATAATAAAAAAACTACAATCTATTTTTTATAACTTTGCACAAAATAGTTTAAATGAAAATGAAATAATCCATGTATCAATTATAAAACACCTGTAGTCTAAAAACTTTACATTATTTTTTATCAATAAAGGTATATTGTTTTAAAATTTGGAAAAATATAAATTAATGTATAATAATTAATTTGTATATATTATAAAAACCGTTCTTTTAACAAAGAGCCTCCATTTGACATTCATTATTCCAATGTAACAAAGTTGGCTACAGTAGGTACACTAATTGCTGTCACCATAACTTTATTATTTTTATTTTTTGAACTAAATTGAATTTACCAAAAATTAGACTTAACTAATGTTTTAATTTTTGTAATTAATAATGTTTTTAGCCTTTTTCACGGTAAGTAATAATAATAATATCACTTAATGCAACAGTAAGTGCACACATATATGTGCTTTCGTGCCGGAATGGTTTCGTGATAGAGTGCTGGATTACAAGCTTCGGAAAAAATAGAATATATATGCCCGGGGTAGCCTAACGGTACAGCGCTCGAATTCGGACCTCGGTGGGCATCCGGGTTCGAATCCCATTACCGGCACTAAAATGCGGGCCCACGTTTGGCTTCGCTAAAATGTCCATTACTGAAAGATGTTTCTCGTAAAGCATTCAAAGTAGCAAACATACAAATTAAAATAAAAAATGTTCGTGGTACTATATTTTTAAAACATGTTTTAATACAATGCCATCTTAAAAATGTTCTTTATTAGTCTTTTGATAGCAATAACTCTGATAGGAAAGAATACTTCCTTAGGGGTTGATTTTTGTTTATCAAAAGTAAACTTGAACAAATAAATTAACTTGTTTTATTTAAAAATTGTTTTTAATATTTACTAGGTGCACGTGCCAGCGTCAAAATTAATGTAGTATTAATGATTTATCTTTCTAATATCATTCAAATACATTAGGTAGGTACAATTGAACACATTATTTTAACACCACCTGTAGATTAGAATTGTTCTGTTTAACGTATAACACGTACACAAGGTTGAATAACACAAATATTGTCGTTTTAATAAACATGCAGTTTTCAATGTTTTGAAAGAAATGAATATATATTAACTTTGATAATTGTTTATACCTATTTTACTTTACAATGCAGTAAATCGGACGCGTCAATTTTAAGTTTAAAGATTTTTAATGTTACAGCAAGAAGACATTCAGTCGAATCCAACAAATTGCCACTACAGGAATACAAATTTCTATTATCACTATTAGCATTGTTATTATTATTATTATTATTCCTATTACTATTATTATTATTAATATTATTATTATTATTATCACTGTTACTATTATTATTAATATTATTATTGCAATTATTATTAGTATCATTATTACTGTTACTATTATTACTATTATTATTATTATTATTATTATTATTATTACTGTTACTATTATTATTATTATTATTGCAATTATTATTATTTTTATTATTATTATTACTGTTACTATTATTACTATTATTATTATTATTACTGTTACTATTATTATTGCAATTATTGCAATTATTATTATTATTATTATTGCTGTTACTATTATTACTATTATTATTATTATTATTATTATTATTATTATTATTATTACTATTATTATTATTATTATTACAATTATCACAATTAGCGTGATTACTGTTATTATTACTGTTACTATTAATATTATTATTACTATTAGTATTAGTCTTATTATTAATATTGTTAATATTACCATTATTATTGTTGTTGTTTATATTATTATTGTTATTACTATAATTAATATTATTATTACCATTATTATTATTACTGTTATTATCAGTGTTATTATTATTATTATTATTATTAATATTACAATTATTGATATTACTGTTATTATTACTCTTACTATTATTATTATTGTTATTATTATTGCTATTTCTATATTTATAATCATTATTATCATTGCTACTACGATTATTATTATTACCATTATTATTATTATTATTATTATTATTATTATTATTATTATTATTATTATTATTATTATTACAATTGTTGTTATTAATATTGTTATTATTATTATTTTTATTATTATTAGTACTATGATTATTATTATCAGTACTACTTTTATTATTATTACCGTTATTATTAATATTATGATTATAATTATCATGATTATTATCATTTATTAATACTTTCAATGTTTAAGAGAAAACATTTTTCAGCCTATGGAAATGTAAGCAAATGAGGTCCGCACTTAATGCCGGTAGTCGGGGAATTCCAACCCAATTTCGTTATATCTCTAAACCATTACGCCATTATCATTATTATTATTGTTATTGTCAATTTAAGTACTTCAATAAAAGTACATTCAGCATTATACGATTAGTACATTCAGCACAAAACGTAGAGTTACAAAATCCAAATCAATTTATATAACAATTGTAAAAACAAAAGTCTCCAACTCATTTAAGCCATCTAATAATAACATCATCGGTTGCATTAATTTGAAAACAAAATTGCATAATAATTAAGTTACTTGGAACAAAGCAATCCCGATATTTTAAATAATAAAAAGATGCATAGAAAGTTCATTTTTCGATAATTTTTCTACGTGGGTCAACCATTTTTGCTCAATACGGATTACACACAAATTATGTCAGTACGGTCAATAATAATATATTCAAATCCGTTTGCATAGGCTTTTAACCGCTTTTTAATAAATTAAAAACATATTTTGTTCTATTAAACACAATTCCAATAATTATAATAATTTAAAAATAAAAATTATTAAAACACGTCGACTGTGAGATGAATTCTTTTCATATAGTACATCCCCAAAGTAATATTATGCTTCTTCACGCATATCATAATGCACATAGCTTTTGAATATACCTTAATTGTGAGTTTTTTTTAGTCTATCTAGTTTAATCTTATTTTATTTTCCGACTAAAGTTACATACTACTAATTGTATCGCATTTTTATAATTGTGCATATATTTTGTGTGCTGAAAGCTACTTTTACTGAAATATTTAAATCAATAACCATAATAATAATAATAATAATAATAATAATAATAATAATAATAATAATAATAATAATAATACTAATAATAATAATAATAACAATAATATTCACGTCAGTCACAAACATAAAGAATCAGTATATATGTAGAAAAAGATGTATGATGTCATTAACTTACACAGACGTACACATCCACACTATGCCTATATTAAGTCCACGCTAAATTTAATCAAGTTACAAATTGTTTTTGTGCACATAATCAGTTTTAATGTGTGGCAATGTAAACAAATGCCGAGTGTTTTTAACATATTAGAGGCTTCAGTAGTTATCAGCACTTTAAAGCAATTATTAAAATTAATTCGGTGTACTTCTTCTATTATTTTTATTTAAAATAAAAAAGGGAACCCCCAATGCTTTGAATTCGTTTAAGTAATAAAAATTCAAATCATACATTACATTGGGCATTACCCAAAAAAGGAGTTACTTTTTAATAAATTTTAAAATATGTTGTTTGATCAAACAAAACCACAAAACACAATTTCAATAATTGTAGCTATTTAAAGCAAACAACATATGATTATTCCACTTACCTTGATATCAATATTCCTGATTTCGAATCAATTCGAAATTTTTTAGTACTTGGTTCATTTTTGAGAGAAAATGTCAACTTCATATTGTTCATCATGTCGATATATTTGGAATTGACACTGGTAACGCCGGCCGAGTTGTCGAGCACGTACATATCTTTGCGTTCCAAAATTTCGAACATTTTGTCAAGATCCGTGGGAACAGGCAGCATGTCCAGATCAAACGCCCTAATATGACCCACGACGACGCCAGGCAGTTGATTTTCCCTGACGGCAAACGCATATCCACCCACGAGATTAACGTGAGGCGCGAAAAAAGGAGCATTGTCATTGACATCGACAATTTCCACAATCACGTGACACGTCGAATTAAGCGGCGGATTTCCCATATCGTGACCTTGAACGACAAATTCGTACATGGCACATTGTTCGCGATCAAATGGACCCCAAGCGTAAAGTTGACCCGTTTTGGCATCAATGCTAAATTGTGACCTGATATTGTCGGGTGTATTTTTGTCCATCGCATATCTAATTTCGGCATTGGCGCCCGCATCCAAGTCGTCGGCGTGTACAAAAGCCAATTTGGTGGGCGTAAGCCACGATCGATTGGAATATTTTAATTCGGTTACGTCCAATTCGTCATTGTCTTCGAGAATAGAAAATCGATAACTTTGTTGACTGAATTTTGGACTGTGATCGTTGACGTCGATGACGTGCAACAGAATATGACTCGATGTAATGTGCTGAGCCATATCACGACACTCAATCAACAAATCCAATTCGCTTGATTCCTCGCGGTCAAGCTGGACAGCCGTATAAAGTCGATATTCGTTGTCTTTTTGACTTAATTGAAATTTTAACGAATTGACGCTTAACAAATTGCACTGAATTGCATCTTGACTCAACCGATCTGGATCACTGACCTGGATCAATGCAATGAGTTGACCGGGCACTTGATTTTCCATAACGGTTACATCCGTAACCATGGCGAGGTTGGATGCATTCTTAAAAGGCGTCTGATTGATCAAGCCTGGATTGACCGAATGGATGCGAATTTCGGGAGGTTCGTCATCAACATTTTCAACTTGCAGCTGAATTGTAGCTTGGCCCGTTTGCGTATATGGTTCGACAGCTCCGTCGACAGCTTCAACTGTGAAGCTTATTTGGGCTGTAGGCAGAATCCATTGATTTTCATTCAAATTTACATTTTTCAGGTCAATATCCAACGCTCTAATCAAACTCAATTCGCCATACCTATTGATGGTAAAATAGTGCTGAATCAGGTCATTGGTATGCATAGGACTCAATCGATAGGATATTTCGGCGTTGATTCCTTGATCCGCATCGGTTGCGTGGACTTTTAAAATGGGCTTGCCAACGGGAAAATCTTCGGGTACAAAGCCGACTTTTTGATTGAATAAATGGGGTCGATAAATCTTTTGTGAAAACACCGGCGCATTGTCATTAATATCTGTCAAATTGACAAAAATGTACAAACTACTTGTCAGTTTGACAGACGATGCACTATTGATAGCCAGCAGCATCAATTTCCATCCATGGGGCTGCAGTTCGCGATCGAGTTTGATGCTTGTTTTAATAAACAAAGTCGGTTCG
>JAKXYG010001160.1:35000-82500 GCA_025895645.1 Cardicola forsteri | reverse complement strand
TAAACTATGATGAAACGGCAAAGTCAAAGTTGAATAGAAATCTCAATCTTTGGATAAATAGAACATTCACTGCCGTAAATCACATAGAATAATTTCATTTCTCTACGCTCTCCAAAATAAAAGAAGTTAAAGATAATAATAATGATAATAATAATAATAATATAATAATAACAATAATAATAATAGTAATATTAATTATTAGTACCATTATAATAATAACAATAATAATAATATTAATAATAATAATAGTAATAATAATAACAGTAATAATTGTAATATTAAAAATAATAGTAATAATAATAATATCGATAATAATAATTATATTATTACTTTTTTATTATTATTGTAGTAGTAACAATAATAACAGTAATAATAATAGTAGTAGTAATAATAATAATAAAAATAACAATAGCAATAATAGCAATAGTAACAATATCAATAATTATAATAGTAATAATAATCATAATAGCAGTAATAATTATAACATTGGTAATAACAGTAGTACTAATAATAATAAGAAGACATATATAAATACATATTTTAGCAACTTATAATAGACAGGGTGAAAAGAACTGATTTAAATATTTCCGGTTAATTTTAAATCAAGTCTGTTATTTTATAATTTTATATATACAATATAACTCCATCTAAAGAGGACCATAAGTGGCCTAATCCGCAAAGTTTGCAGCATAACTTTTGTAATAAATTTATATTCTTACAGAAACAATAAAAGGACGCCATTGCGGAATACAACGACAAAAAAGTGGCAATATGATCCAAATGACAGGTTTGATTAAAAGCCGAAAATAGGCTCCCACATTAATACAGATGGTTTTTGTAGTGACTAGTTAAAAGAAGTTGTTCGATAATTGAACAGAATCACTTTAGATATTTTGAATATTAACGAAATGGTCATGAATATTTTAAGAGTAGAGATACTTTAATCATATATTCTAAACATAAAAGTTATTATATTTAAATTATGGGGCTTTGTCGTTACTTTTTCTGTTGCTGTTATCTTGTTGATCCATGTTTTTTAAAGCAAAAAGGTTTTGTAATAATAATAATAATAAATAATAGGATGTACCAAAATGACAGATATACATGGTTATGAAATTTGTAACTGAGGGGGCATAGATTCATGTCCTATCATCAGCAGTCTAGCTGAACAACAATCAACACGAACCTGGGTTCGATTCCCACTACAGACACTAAGTGCGGGCCTACATTTAGGGGCTGCACTAAGGTATCTACTGCTGAAAGATGCATTTTTCGTAAAATATTTAAAGTTGCAAAAATGTACTGAATAATACATGTCAACTCGTATTTACAATTATTATTCAAAAAAAAACATTCATATTTTACATAATTTTATATTTGCACAAAAAGTAACTTACTCAAAATCATATTGAATAATTTCAAAAAATAAAACAGTTGTGTAATACACAAGATTTACATATAATGCATTATTGTTATTATTCATTCATTCAATGATTAAAATGTCATTTAAATCTGCAAACAAATTACCACAATCTGATTTGATGAGTTTATAATAAAAAAAAACATTTTAACCAATCAGGTTGCTGGAAAATAGACCAATCATTGTCGTCCATAGTGTTATTATCGAAAACCACTGTAATGAATACATGCATTGATGTTCAATTTTCGATTTTACAACATTAATGAGTATTTTAAACTGTAAAATCAATAATAAATTATTTTATATTACATAATTTAAATATCCAAGTACAATTATTAACTGTAAAGTAGTGTGCTAAATATTTTAAATTACTTTCATTAGTTCATTATTAATAATAGTGGAAAGATGTGCAATCCGAAAAAATGTATTAAAAACCATGTTATGTATAGTATTATTTTCAGTGAAAATTTCTATTCCTTCATTGTACACTTTATACATGTATTTGAAATATATTTAATAAAATTTCTCAATAATATTTTTTTATTAATATTATTATTGTTATCAATATTATTATTATTATTATTATTATTATCATTAATATTATTATTATTATTAATATTATTATTATTATTATTATCACTGTTACTATTATTGTTATTATTATTAGAATTATTCTTCTTGTTATTATCGTTGTTATCATTATAAAAATTATTATTACTATTATAATTATTGTTATTATTATAATATTATTATTAATTTTATCATTATTATTATTATTGCTATTACTATTATTATCATTGTCATTATTATTATTATTATTATTATTATATTATTATTATCATTATTATTATTATTATTATTAATATTATTATTATTATTATTATTATTATTATTATTATTATTATTATTATTATTAAATATTATTATTATTATTATTATTGCTATTATTATTATTATTATTATTATTATTATTATTATTATTATTATTATTATTAGTAGTAGTAGTAGTAGTAGTAGTAATAGTAGTAGTATTGTTATCATTATTGTTATTATCATTATTAACATTATTATTATTATTGCTATTACTATTATTATTATTGTCATTATTATTATTATTACTATTATTATTATTGTCATTATTATTATTATTATTATTATTATTATTATTATTATTATTATTATTATTATTATTATTATTATTATTATTATTATTATTATTACAATCCGCTTTATAGGGAGCCAAATGTTGCACTTTGGCATAAGTAAAGTATGTCAGAAACCAATAAACATTCACGTTCGTACAATAATGACAAAATGTAAATAAAAAAGGTTTTATTTACATGGTTGTGGGAAACATTTCATAAGTCCTTCTAACAACAATACGGCGTTATTTCAAATTATGGCAAATAGTCATAACAGTAATAATATAAAAACCACTTTTAAAATTTTCATACTGCATTAAGATATTTTTATAAAGGTTAGTGTAAATAGCAAGTAGTGATAATGTACAACAATATCTAATTTGTTTAATAAACGGTTAATTTTATTTTAAAAACAAAAGATAATAATATATTAACAACTCCGCCTAGTTTGGATTAGAAATGATTTAATCTAGCTAGTCCCAAGCCTGGATAAAAGATAGGAGTTTGAGCGCAAGGTTAGCAACCTGGTCTTTGTAAAAAATTTATACTCCTACGAAAAGAATCAAGAGGACGCCATTCCGGCAGCCAACGGCAAAGTAGTGATCACACGTAACTGGATGGCAGAGCTATACAGATGACAGAATTGAGTTAAAGCCCAAAGAAAGCTCAATCTTAAATTTGCAGAATCCTCAATGTCAATGAGACTTTGTTATTGTTGCTGTTGTTTTGCTGTAATTGTTGTCTTATTGCCCCAGCTTATTTTTAAAGCAAAAGGTTTTTGTATAATAATATAATATATATATGTATATAAACACTAACCTGTGCCGAGGTGGTTCAATAGATTCGAATCCCACCACCGGCACAAAATGCGACACCACGTTCGGTTTCACTAAAGTGCTTACTGCTAAAAAATGCGTTACTCGTAAAACATTTATAGTAGTATATAAAAATAAATTTAAAAATAACTGTTCAAAATAATAAATAAATAAATAAAATAAAATATAACTGTTTGATACACACTCAAATAAAATGTACCAATAATTTTTAAAATGTAATTGTTTTTTTTTAATTTTTACTTCTTTAAATGTATTATTTTTAGCAAGGTCAAATGTGGGTTATTTAAATACAAGTACATTATAAAAAATTTGAATAAAAGATGTATTAATCAGCTGTTTGACAAAAAACATTTTTTACCACGTAGACAAAAAAACAAAAAAAAATCTTTTAATTACTGTAACATATATTTATCAAAAAACCCAACGCTTACGATGTACTACGTGTGAATCGATAATACAGTTGTGGAACAGAACGTGGAGGATGTTCAACCGTGTGTGATCAATGTGAGGACGGTGGCAATAGAAAAAAACGACGTGAATAATTTGGTATATTTTTAAGTAATTTGTTGATGTAAAAAGAGGGAGTTAAGGGAAGGCCTTCGTAGATGTTGGTGTATAACGAAGGGCATTTTTCCATTTTATTTTGTAGTGTACGTTGGTTCTGGTGCATCAAGAAGTAGTACTGCGGGAATTGCGAAAAAAGATGCGAACGTCATCAAAATATGTCAAGTAGGTTGTGTGTGTTCATTTTTATTTGGAAATGGACTAGTTATGGTGATAAGCAATGCGGTCTTTATCCGAATGACGGATGAAATTTGAAAGCGGTATTCTAAATTTAGAAATGTCCAATGCGGGGTTTGCCAACTTTCTGTTCAATTTTGTAATTAGTCTAAATAGGGTTGTAGAGTCGACGATGCAAATGTCATTGATATAGAAAAATAGTGTGCAATTATTACAATTGCAGCAGACTGCTGCAATGGCTTCCGCTTGTTGTTTCTCCAGCAACACGTTTTTGTCAAAAGGGCCAACGGCTGCGGTGGAGGTGTCCAAAAGGATACGCTGTGTGTTGTTTCAGTGATTGTTTGATGCATGGTTTGTTTGACTTTTTATTGGTAATTTCTCATGCTCCTTTTTGTCGTCATGATGTCAGAGCGTGACCGGTTGCGGTTCAGACGCAATTGTGCCTCACCATCGTCAACCACTTGGCTTGAACAAGTGCACTTGGGGTTTGTAAGTGGAAGTAGCACGCGAGTGTAGTTACAACTGGTGTAAGTTGCCCGAAATTGCTCGGGTATGTGATGATCATGCTGTAAAACACTGCCAACTATTTTTATACATATTGGGACACACCAATAATCTATTTCTATCCCATCACTGCAAATGTTTCAATATATTTTAAATAGGAACTGGTTCATGTCAATTTTTAGTTTCCTATTTAATAACAAACAAAAATAAAATCTTTAAATTACCCTCAGTAATCATTGTGATCAATTTTTTATAAGCTTATTAGTAAAATATATAATTGTACTATTGTTAAAAATTTTATATAAATATCAAATACAAAAAAATGTGTTTTTTAGTTTTATAGTTGGAATATTTAAAAATAAAAACATTTTATCAAATAAATATTGAACAGTGTCAAAAAAACTAGAAAAACTTCAACACTCTACTTACTAAGATGAGAGTATAGCAACCTAACGATCCAGCAGATAAAAATTAATTATATTTTTAAGTGTATCTTTACAAAAAAATTAAAAAAATTTTTTTTCATTATGTATATTTTTTATGTTTGCTACTTTGAATGTTTTGATGGGAAATGCATCTTTCAACAGTGGACATTTCGGCAAAGCCAAACGTCGGCCCACATTTTAGTGGGTCGGTGGTGGTGGTGGGATTTGAACCCACCGAGGTTCAAATCGAGCGTTGTACCGCTAGCTACACCAGCACAGGAAAAAATTAATTTATTAAAAGTTTATACAATTTTATTACAATGAATAATATATGCTTGTAAACTAGTCCATACAGTATTTGTTTATTTAGAATTGTATTTCAAAACCCTGTCACTCTAAAGAACATGGAACAGCAAGATTGTTGCATTAAATTTTTGGCGTCAAAAATGGTACATTTTAAAGATTGAAATTTTATTTGAATTTTGTCAAACGCCGTCCTCGTAATTATGCTTCTTTCACTACGGTGCTACCTTGTTGCTTCTATGGCTGTACGTTTTTTTACAGAGATTAGCAGCTTGCTAAATATACACTCAAACCGTCCATTATTTTCGACCAGATTTGACACAGGTGGTGTAAATAAGTAAATAAAAATACATTTCAACTTTAAAATAATTTTATATTTTGCTTTCCATATTTATTGGACTTTGTTGTACATAGTAATTATATAATTTTAGCAATTTTAATTTAATTAAAATTAAAAAAAAAACCAACTTGTACTAAACTGTCAAATTTAGTTTACAACAAAATTCGTATTACATAACTTGTCGTATATATGTATATGTATATAATAGTATGTAGTGGTTTTCCAATTTACTTTGATTTTTTGAATACTAATCAAAAAACGTTTCATTCTGTTGCTTGCCGGCTTTAATGTAGCTGGTATAATTTTCATGTTTTATAATTTCAAATAAAACTTGCTGTCAAAAATTTGTGAATATTGTTTGTGGTAGGTTTTTAGCAAATGTATATTGTAACCCCCCCCCTCCCCAAAACAACAAATGTTGGTTTGTTAATTCAAATTTAAAATAGGAGTTTTTTGTTGAGTAAGTTAACTTTTTATTACCAAATTTGCAATTATTGTGTTTGGCTAATGGAAAAAAATTCGACTACACATTGTTTGTAGCAATTCATTCATTCTTGTTAATTTTGGAAATTAAATTTTTAAACATTTGTACATATTTGGCAGCATTATTTTCAAACAATAAATATTCCAATATTTGTTTAAAGCATTGGATTCCCTTTATAATTCCGAATAATTTTTTTTGTATATATATAAATATATATTGTTGTTTGGGATGCTAATGTTTCTGAAGATTCGGGTAATGCTTATAAAACGTTTTTGTATATATATATATATATATATATATATAAATTTTTAAACTTTATCCTAACTTTTGTTTTAAGTTATCATGAACTGTAGTTTTATATTAATAATAATAATAATAATAATAATAATAATAATAATAATAATAATAATAATAATAATAATAATAATAATAATAATAATAATAATAATAATAATAATAATAATAATAATAATAATAATAATAATAATAATAATAATAATAATAATAATAATAATAATAATAATAATAATGATAATGATAATGATAATAATAATAAGAATAAAAATAATAATAATAATAACAATAAGGAAAAGATTAGGAAATGTATAATATTAGAGTATAATTTAGATAATTTACTTTTAATTTTAAAAAATTAATTAAATTAATAAATTTAAAGGTTTAAACAAATCCGCTATAAACAAAACATGTTTGGAAAATAAATGTCAATTATTTATTAATGTACATACAAATCTAATTGTTGTTTCTAAACACTAAATTGTTTTTAAAATCACAATTTATAACAATTAGTTACAATCTGTTTACTTTACATCATCATCATCATTATTTTATTATTATTATTATTATTATTATTATTATTATTATTATTATTATAAAGGAGAAATCTTTAAACGCAAGGTTAGCAACGTGGCCTTTGTAGAAATCAATATTTCTACGGAAACAACAAAACGACGCCATTTTGGAAAACAAGGGCACTTAAATTTGGCAAATGTTCAAAAACATGGAATTGATTTTGTTGTCCCATATGTTCTATACAAATAATGGGTCTATGTTGTTATTGTTGTTGATGATTTGCTGTTACTGTTATCTTGCTGTCCCATACTTATTTTAAAGCAAACCATATTGAACTAAACAATAAAATAAAAATAGAATTAGTTTTTTTAATGGAATGCCTAATGCCGGGGTGGTCTAGCGGTACAAAGCTTGAATATGGACCTCTGTAAACATCCGGGTTCGAATCCCATCACCGGCACTAAAATGCGGGCCCACATTCGGCTTCGCTAAAATGTCCATTGCTGAAAGATATTTCTTGTAAAATATTTAAAGTAATAAACATAAAATAATTAATAAATAATATAAACATGACTAAATAACTAGCAATTAGTTTATTTTACAACATTTTATTATTATTTATGAATTATCTACTATTTTGGTTTTTTATATATATATATATATATATATATATATATATATATATATATATTGAACAAGTTATAAGTGAGATATCAAAAACAATTAAATTATTTGCTTTTCTTTTGTCCCATTCTAGGAGTCTGCTACTTTAATTTTCTTTAGTGACACAGTCAATAGAAAATTAACCACAAATTTCGATAGCATATTTTTGTGATTACCTGCCAAATTTAAATGCAAGTCATCAATTAGTTTTTTCAAATGTTTATTTATTAAAAATTACTTTTTTGAAAAACTTTTAAACTAGTACAAATCACTAGCAAACGCAAACATAAATACTACGACCAAGCCAAGTTCAATGTAGTAATAAACTGTTTCTGTGCACACAAAGTAGGTTTTAATGTTTAAAAATAAACGGATTTAAGCATTTTTAACTTGTTCAAAACTGGAGAAGTGATTGACACATTAAGACAATTTTTGAGATAAATGTAATGTTTGGTTTGTGATAAATGACGTAATATGGAAAAAGCGCAAGACTGGTTGTTTCTGTTTAATCTATTATTGATCCAGTTTGGAATGTGATCATTATCCCGATTAATTAAGCGACGCAGTGTCCGATCACTACACTTGTCACCGCAACTACAAATGAACTGACAAATGCAATGTAAGATGAAAAATATTTCTGTTTTAATGTTGAGCAAAGGGAGACCTTTGATAATATACAGCACTCTTTATATATATATATATAATATTATTATACAAAGAACCCAATGCTTTAAAAACATTAACGCATTAAAAATCCACATAAAATAAACAAGTATTTGTATTTCAAATAAGTATTATGTAACAGTTTTTAAATAACAATTTTTAAATTCCGTTTGCAGCTACTAATATTTAAAAAACCAAAACATATGTAGTGTAATAATAATAATAATAATAATAATAATAACGATAATAATAATAAAAATAGTAGTAATTTAATTTTTAATTAATGCTATAATATGATAAATAGAGTAACATAAGTTTTTTAAATATATTTATTTATAATAGAATATTTTTTTATAGTTTATGCTCTATTTAAAAAATGTAACATAGAAAATGTAATACTAGAAAAAATTGTAAGAATCCACCTAAGTACACATTTATTAGATTAAAACCTATTGCTTAAAATACAGCTTGGTTTCCTTCCTAAAAGATATTGTTCTATTTACAGATTTAATAACAACACTTCTTCAGTTCAATACGTGTGTAGAGACTATTTTGTTTTAATTTCAAGAAGACATTTGACTGTGTCCTATTTCTTCTTGATAAATAAAGTGGCTTATATTTGGATTACCTCAGCATTATTAGACTGAGATGTGGACTTCCCATTAGACAGATCTTTTTAAGTTAAAGTTAATAAGAATTTCTCAAATTTATTAAATATGCTAACTAGTGTTTCACAGGAATCGGTCTTAGGCTTTTTACGTTTTCTGGTATATTTAAGTGATTTATCTTTTCTTGTTAAATGGACATTTTTCTCTATACAGATGACTTTAAAATATGGTTTGCTGATTTTATAATTCTTTAAGATGATACAACTTATATTTAAAAGTAGTTTGTACAAAATGAACTTCTTATTAACATCTCAGACTTGGCAGAGCGTTTTTAAACACCTTCTATCTTCCATCTTCTGACGATTATATTATTAAACAAGTACTTACTAATATGAATTTAGAAGTCGCATTTTTATCTAAACTTTTATTATTAAAACATCACTTTAACATAGTCAATAAATGTTTTGTTTTAATTAAGTTTTTAAAAGATTGTTTTTGTACCAAATACCGCAATGTTTTCGTATCCTCCACTCAAATTTTATTAGGCTTTATTTAGAATACTGCATACATATTACGCATCCTTATCTTAAACAAAACATAATTTTTTTTTAAAAGTATCAAGAAAAGCAAGTAAACTTGCAACCAATCTTAGAGATGAATTATACGATTATAAATTAAAATATTTAAACTTATTTCTTTTAAAAAAGAGGAGACTTTGAGGTAATCTCTTACTAGTTTATCAACTGCTTTATACATCTAAGACTGAACTTTTAAATTAACACCCAATAACACGCTTAAAAGTCATCGCTACAAACTTTTTAAACCTAAAACTAGTTTCAAAATTAAACTTTATTACTAATCTCACAAAGTAATTGAAAGATCTTATTGAGATCTCGGTTCTGATTTTTTTCAATTTAACTTGATACGAATCTTTACCAACAACCCCAGTTAATTTAATCAAAAAAGTTCTTGTGTAATCTAACTATCGTTTTGCTATTGATTATTACACAACAATTCAAAATTACACACTAATATTATTTCCCAACAGGAAAAATAAAACACAATAATACTCACAAGACCACAATTACGTTTACAACAAGCGTAACAAATTTAAATACAAAAGAGCGATTCAAAACAAACTTTAAACAAGGTCAAAATTTGTTAAATGTACAATAATATAAAAATTGGAATTAAAATAAAAGTTATTAATAGTAATTTTTGATATTTTATTTTAACAGTAATATCTTTGGCCAAAAAACTCAGTTTTTTTAAAGCGGATATTTCTAGGGCAAGATGAGTTTACAACAAATCTTCGACATTGACTTAAATGAGATAGTAAACACCAGACACCTAAATATTACCCATACATAACAACATACCAAACAAACAAACTCAATTAATACTTTTACGTAGTAACAACTACTTATTGTCCTTTTCTACTACACCTTTAGATGTACAAGCATTTACTCTACGTACTAACCCATAATCACTAGGTATAACTCTAGTTGCCTCACCCATTGGTTACTCAGATCACTTGTTAAACTTCCTACTAAAATTAAGACAAGGTCTTCTACATTTATGTTTTTATATTTTGACTTCCATTTTTGTTTTAACCTAAAAATAATTAAATATTCAGAAAACCATCGCTTCAAAATATAAGAAAATATATAAGAAAATATACTGAGAATGCTTGCAGCACCTGAGTAAGTTGCCTACCGAATGCACATAATTTAAATCATTACAACTTGATTTTAGTAATAACAGCTTATTAGGAGTCAGTACTTCTAAATTTAAAGCATCGTTGGTTAATCGCATAAGTGGCTGTCATTAAGAATTCTTTAAACCTTGGTTAGTAAAGTCAGTAGTGTCTCATCAGTATCGGATTGCTCACAAACTAGCACTTGCAATATTTGCTCTACTAATCAAATTATTTTTTCTACACCCTACGTCTATAGCTGGCATACAAAAAATTAAAGTGTTAATTAGTATATACGCTAGTCAAACTATGACTCCAACTACTTCTTTAGTTTTGATTATGCTCTCACTAAATTAGAACCATTGTTCCTATATATGTAGTGAGGTTTGCCCCTCTATCCATAAAGCATATTAAAGCCATAATAAATGAATATGTACACATTAAGTGCGCCATATCTATATAAACTGCTTTAATGGTATACCTGTAAACAGGCATCTATAACGTTTTTCTTTTGCTCAATCCCGTCTTATAGATGTGACCGAAATAATCTATATCCACTACTGAGAATGGATAGTATTGTGCTTTAGTACAGATTACAGACAAAGGTGCCATTAATTGTTCACCCAATTTACGTTAATATTAGCAGCACGTTATAATAATAATAATAATTATTATTATTATTATTATTATTAATTCCGAACAAAAACAAATTAATATTTTAAAACAAAATTTAAAAATTATATTTTAAAAAAATTTAATTAAATATTTATTTTAATGTTTAATAATGTAAAAATTAAATATTTTAGAAAATGTCAAAATTTCTTTTATTTGTTTTTTATTACACTTTTAATTTGGCGGCTTTTGAAACACTACTCGTGTCTGTTGTGATTTGTTTGTGTCAGCCGTTTTGACCGGAATGAAATTCAACAAGTTTGTAAGTAGTTCTCGTAGGAAGGCAAGGAAAAGGCATTTTAATGCACCTTCTCATATCCGCCGACGATTAATGAGTTCACCATTGTCAAAAGAATTGAGACTTAAATACAAGGTGCGTAGCATGCCTATTAGAAAAGGTGACGAAGTTCAAATTGTACGCGGAGAACGAAAGAATTCGACACCTGCGAAAGTTATTAGAGTTTATCGAAAGAGATACGTTATCCATATCGAGCGATTACAATACCAGAAAATAAACGGTTGGCATGCTCCTATTGGCATTCATCCATCTAACGTAAGTTAATGGGGTTTCAGTTGTTATTTTGTAGGTTGTAATTCATAAACTGAAGTTGGATAAAGATAGAAGGTCTCTTTTGGAGCGTAAAGCAGCAGGCAAGCTTGCAGGACAAGATAAGAACAAGTATACCGAAGAAACCATTGAATCGTAATTTTACGTTTTGCACATATATGATTACTTACGGTTTATTGTCTTTTTGCTGTGCATAGTCATGGGTGTGTAGAATTTTTAATGTTGGTTATGCTTTTTAGGTAAAAGATTGATTTAAATATTTTAGTTAATATGTTTTAGTACTTTGAATTCATTCAGAACTAGAGCAGTCTTTCCAGAGGAATGATAGAACAGTTTTATTGTACATTTTTACATAAATGTAAAAACAGTATAATTTTAAATTAAGAAACTGATTTCTTATTAGTATATGTAATGGATTTAAGTAAAATTAGTAATTTTTGGAATAATTCCTTTAATCGATGTTTTCAGGTTGTAGAGATGACTATCACTAGTTGGTACGTGGTCTATGCGAGTGATGTTTAAAGAGCCGAGTACTTTGAAAAAATATGTTCTTGGATATAATTTTGTTTGTATAAATAATATACCTTTAGGATATTTACTATTCTGAGAGCGTAAATGCTTTCGATGACTGATACTATTTCGTCCAGCGTAACGCATTTTAAACTGTTCATAACGGAGCAGATATTAAGGGGTTAGTGTTATTTCTGATCTTCCGTTTTCCGGTAAGGGGACAGTAGCCTATCAGTACCAAATGTGACATACTGTAATTAATTAACCTTTGCAGAAATTGCTGTTACCGGAAAAGAGCCGTTTACCAGTGGTAATGGAGGATAGTAACAACGACTAAAGTTAGTGGCAATGCCATATCTTCATTAATTCCAATTTTGCATAGCATTTCGAATAAGCCACCTTTCCATTGTTCACGATTTTCGGAGGCGTGTAGGGATATGTCAGTCCATCGACTTAGCTATTGTTTGAAAGATTATGTAAAGATCGTCCCGAACAGCATCCATCCAAGTATGAATCTGACCACCTTTCCTTTTCTAATCGGTACTTGGATAAGCCAGGGTCACGATACGTAAGATTGCATCAGGATTTTTACGAAGAATTTGTCTAAACCAGCGCAATCAATGTTGTCGCGATACCAATGAATGAAGATCATGAAATCAAAGGTCATTTCGAATTTGGCTGTTACTGTTCTTTTTCATCCAATCCCTTGATACGGAGGATGCAAAATGGGTGTTGTGCCAAATGTATTTGATACATCAAGCTTCTTGATCCCTGACCCAATAAAAATCCACTTTTCAACTGCGTGCAGAGGTACTGTACGAACCAATGAAGAGAAAATGTTTATCTTGGGATACTGATGATTTGAGTAATGCTTATAAAGTCTCAATTTCCAATGATGGTGATATTCCTGACCGTTTATCTACGTGGTGCATCCTGAACTAGATGCCCCTAGGCATCTAGACTAATAACAGCAGGGTCCAAGTGCACAGCGGTATAACTGGGCTTCCGCTACGGCGGGTGGATGCGAGCAAACACCCAGGATAGTTAAAAAGTATCTAAAGGTATACGTATATCATATGTAGCTCTTGGGCTAAGGGAGATAACCACTACAAAAAATCAGGCGGTCTCGTCAATCTTTGCGGAACAGTGGCGACGTCACAAGGATGCCGTCTACCAGTCAAGAAACTTTGTTATTTTTCCACGTTTGTTAAGCCATCGAAGTCGATCGTTTATTTGTATAATTATGGGAAATAATGAAGAGGTGACCACGTCATCAACCAAAATAAATGAAATGAAAATTTTCATCTTTGTCTTGGATTGTTGTTTTTCGTCTCCATAGTGGATCGACAAGCTTTTCAGAAGCAGTAGCAGCCAAACAAATTCGACGATTACTTCATTGGATGAACCACCGTCAGAAGTAGTTGACGTACACAGATACGTAAATAGCTTTATATAAAGGGGGGCACAACATCATTTAATACAATCCTCACATCAGGAGCTTGAGACGACATGATGACTGATTTTTTGGGTTGATCTTCAGACTATATTCACTGGAAACTTGCACAAGGAAATCCAATGTATGCTGCAGCTGAACTTCGGTCTCAGCTAAAAGTACAGTATCAGCGTATTCTAAGTCCGTAATGGGCGTAGTACCAACATGCGCACCTTCCATTTGTACAGTGATCTTGGCGAATATAGCATCAAGTGCATAGTTGGACAAAAGTGGAGTAACCAAGCAGCCTTGACGGACATTACTGCAAATTTCGAGCAGCTTTGTAGTGGATCTGTTGCAATTGAGGATTACAGCAGTTGATTTCTTGTACAGAGCACATAGGAGATTCACAAGCTTCAGAGGTATTCCATCACGTAACATAGCGATCCAAAGTTCTTTTCTGTTCAGCCAATCAAATGCTGAAGAGTAGTCAATGAAGGCTACATACGTCGGACACTGAAACTTTGCCCGAAATTCAAAAATGCGTCGAAGTGTATAAATTTGATCGATTCATCCCATACCAGGATGAAAACCAGTTTGGTTAGGACGAGTGGTCTTCTTCCTCTCCGGGCGAATCCGTTCAACTATAGCTGAGGTGGCAATTTTGGCAGTTATGCAAAGTAAGCTGATGCCTCTGTAGTTAGCAGGTATTTTCCGATCTCCTTTCTTGTGAACAGGAACAATAGTGGCACGGTGCCAGTCTTCAAGTCACTGCTCAATTGTCCACAAATCCGTTATGATGCCACACAGGTATTGAACAAGTTGCTAGGGTCCGTATTTGAAGATATATGGAGGAATTTCGTCGGAAACTAGCTGCTTTCCTAGATTTGAGTCTACTGCATATGAGCATCTTTAGCCTTATTATGTATATGGTACTTACATTTGATGTATACTCATTATTAAATGGGAAGCTCCCATGAACTGCGGTACACTAGACTTCATGTCTGATGAATGCATCTATTTGGTTACCAGTGTAATTGGACCTGGAGACTAGTTATGTTTTTGAAGATTTTAATAGCACCGCGCTTCATTGTGACCGTACTGTCGTGAACGATCGCTTCCTATTTTTGATACCATGGAAACCTTGTGCCAAGTGTTTCATAGTTAATAGACAGTATACTTTTGACACAACGAGGATGCTAATGATCCTGAGGATTTGGGTAATGCTTATAAAGTCTCAATTTCCAATGATGGTGATATTCCTGACTGTTAGCCTCCACGTGGTGCATCCTGACCAGTGCCCCTAGGCATCTAGACTAATAACAGCAGGGTCCGAGTGCACAGCGGTATAATCAATACACAGCGTGTAGGTGCGAACATACACCTAGATACTTAAAAGGTATATGTATACCATATGTAGCCCTTGGGCTAAGGGAGATAACCCCTGACAAAAAATCAGGCGGCCTCGACAATCTTTGCGAACAGTGGCGACGTCACAAGGATGCCGTCTATCAGCCAAGAAACTTTGTTATTCTTCTACATTTATGTTACGCTTATCAAGCCATCGAAGTCGATCGTTTGCTATATCGTATAAAGGGGGAAATAATGAAGAGGTGACCACATACCAACCAAAATGAATGAATGAACTTTTGACAGTTTCCCTATTTCCGAATATCGACAGGGATTCCTGTTTTTTACCTGGGATGTCTCTTAGTATAATAGCTATATCTACCAATTATTATTTTCATTATGGTTAGTGACATAATCACCTTTGTTATTTCTGTATTTGTATGGCATGTTAATCGATCCATTTCAATGGCTTGATAAGCGTAACAAACAAAGAATAACGAAGTTTTTTGGCGTAGCGGATACCTAGTTATATCACTATGCATACAGTTCTTGCTGTCATGCCCTGGGACAGTTGATATGTGTTTATACTTGTCGGTTGGTGATTTGTAGTTGCACTATTTCCATAATGTATCACACAGGCACGCGGAATTGAAAGTATTGGGATTTGGAAGCATTGTTTAAATTATTCACTCCTATAAGGTGGCACAATATAACCGATAAGTGGTAATAGCCTTTCTTTTTCTAAATTAATACTTGATATTATTAATTAGGTATTTTAAATATGCAAATGAAAATAATGGTTTCCATTGGTAACAGTATCGAACATTGGTATTTTGTAAGCATTATTTAAATTATCAAGATCATTAGTTGGTAATTTTACCGATAAAATGAACAATTTAATAGGTTTATTAAGTTTGCGAATGAAGATAATAGTTTGCATTGGTGACAGTTTACATTGAATTTCGTCATCAGCACCTGCCCTGTTGATAACGGTATTTAATTGATTTTGTAAGAGTTTCGACCAGTTAGCCGCGGCCAGCCATCCTGTTGAGAAGACCAATTTTTTAAACCACCTTTTCTAGGCCCCTCTCCGGAGCAGTGCTGTCCCTAAATAAGGCTGCTTGGTGATAATACTCAGGGTGACACCGATAACCGTTGTCGCCTTCTTGTCAGCGATAACGACCTTAACGCCTGAGTATCCGTTTGGTCCACAGCTGTTTATTTGGCACAGCCTTATTCACAGCTAACCTTTATTATTAAAGAGTTTAGTGCGTTCCATTCTACTTTATGCATGCGAACTTCGACTCGCCAAAAGCTTGTTTATTTTGGAGAAAGCTGTTTAAGATCCATATGGTTGCTCGTTGTCCTCCATTAAACGCACTCATTTAATAACTCACAAAATATTTCGACCATTTAC
The DNA here is from genome assembly GCA_025895645.1 of Cardicola forsteri. Classification (NCBI taxonomy): domain Eukaryota; kingdom Metazoa; phylum Platyhelminthes; class Trematoda; order Strigeidida; family Aporocotylidae; genus Cardicola; species Cardicola forsteri. The sequence continues at coordinate 65,916 of JAKXYG010001160.1, read as the reverse complement.
ATATATTTGTAAGTCACTTAACATTTATTGGCCATGCATCTCTAGAACAATAAAAGAAAGACGATTAAAATAGATTAGTCATGTTTTACATAGATTGCCCACTCATTCAGCCAAAATAGCTATGATACCCGGGATGGAAAAGAAGGCCAGGCGGTCAACGGAAAATTTGGACGGACATTGTAGCATGCAAACTCAATCCTTTGATTTATGCTAAGCCTCCTCGTCCAAATGAATTACTTAATTGGGCGTCCGTTCGTTTACCCTATGCAGCCAAAAGCGACTATTGGAGGGGTTTAACTCGGGATGTAATTAACATTTAATGTCAGCACACCTCAAGTGTCGTTCATTAAGTGCACATCCCCGATGATGATGACAGTTTGCATTATTTTACTCCAAAGTTACGATTTCTTTTTAATTCCCTTGTTTTCTAGTTTAATTTAAACATATTATTCAACAATTTCTTTGCTGTAATTGTTGTCTTATTGTCCCATACTTATTGTTAAAGCAAAAAGTTTTTGTAATAATAATATATAACAATTTATTATCCAGTTTGAGAGGAAGTTAGTCTTTTAAGAAATATTGCTCAATGAACAACAAAGCATCAATGGCGGAGGAAGGGAACTTTGAAAGAAAGTTCTATCTTCGATACGAGGAATATACAATGCTAACAATTGTAAAATTTCTAATTTCATACCTCTGTGGGGTGTATTCAGAACTTATAGATTAGAAACTATAACTGTGCTAACATCTTGAACGATCGGTTTCCCTAACTTAAAAAGTCTATTAAAATAGTAGTTGTTTTCAATTTTGCACATCTTAAACGATTGAATTTGAAGAATAGACAGCATCTTTATGACGAAACTACTGTTTGTAAAGATTGACGGGAATGCCTGGTTTTTTGTTAAGGCTTTCTTTCTTAGATCAGGAGCAATTTATGGTATACGTATACTTCCTAAGTACCATGGGTGTATACTTATACTCAGTCAATGTTGAATGCACCTGTAGCGGTGAAAATCGACGAAGATAATTCCAAGTTACAAATAATAAACAATATTATTTTATCAAAAATTAACATTTACTTTATGGGAATTAATATTCTTCGAATATTGACAAATTTTGTTTGAATGCATCAATGGTACATACCAGTGGGAATGTCTATAAAAACGATTGTTCTCTCGCCGTTGGTTACTTCCGTTGCGTCTTGTTATTCCGCTTCCACTCGGTTGCATCTTGGTTTTCCTTTGGTCTTTCCCACGAACTGATCCTGTAGTTTGGCAATAAACGTTTCCAGTCTTTGCGTTCCTATTCATTACTGCACGTAATCAGTACAACCAAGGAATTGGAGGGAATTACGACTAGGCGAACGGACGCAACCTTCGACAACGCTGCTTGGTATATCAAACCACTCCCTCCCCATCTTGCGTTTAGCAAATCCGGCTACGTGGCCAGCAACTTGGAGTCAATTCGCTAAGGTGGTGGAGACGACGTTCAAACGCCAGTCAGCCAAATTTCAGATATTCGTCGCCTGCGGGATCCACAGAAGTTTCTTCATTATTTTTCCCTATTTATTTATTTTTTCTTGTTTATTAACGTAAAGTTATTAGCCCTTAGTACATTTATATATTTAAGTTTAGTAATTTTAAACTATGGAACAAGATGTTAAAAATAAATTAACGCTTGAGAAGGCATTCCCAAAGGTTGTACAAACCATGCATTGCCCTTCTCCTCCCCTAGATCCGAACGCTGGTTTAAAATGCTTAAGCACAACTTTCATTACGACTAGGGGAACGCACGCAACCTTCGACAACGCTGCTTGTTATATCAAACCACTCCCTCCCCCCATCTTGCGTTTAGTAAATCCGGCTACGTAGCCAGCAACTTGGAGTCAATTCGCTAAACACCTACCTCGAGATGCGCCGGATGGAGGAACAGTCGGGACTTTAAATGTTCGACGGGAGAGAACGTGGGTCCACATTTGGTGCCGGCGGTGGAGGTCGAACTTGCGCTCATCCAGGTTCAATTCGAGCGATGTATCGTTCAATTATACCGCCATATTGGAAAAATGACATTTTATAATTATTACTGAAATTGTCAGAGTTATTAGCATCTTCATGAATAGGTTTATGGTATATGCATACCATGAAAAGTCGTTTGGATAAGGGCGATAATTGTGACAAATATGAAGTGATGTAATGGATCTATGCGAATAGTGCTAACTGTTATAATTGATAACTATTTGGATGGCTGCATTCTTTTGTCTGTTTCTTTTTTCAAAAATGTTTTCTCTGAAACATTCACACCTAAGTGAGTACAACATTTCTTTGTACCGCTTGTTTTTGTTGAACTATACTATTTTCACCCGGGTACAATATCAACTGTTGATAATACTGTTTTAGTTAAAACCAGTATCTAGCCGCAATATTTGTTTAATCTTTTTATAACAGCTTTTTGAAAAGATGATCTGAGTATTTGTTATAAAAAACATGCAATTATGAAATCTCAATCTACTGATACGAGTTACCGAATAACTTTGTGCTTCCGAACGTAAACTCCGCCTAGGTTGGATTAGAAATGATTTAATTTAGCTAGTCCCAAGTCGATAAAGGAAGAGGGTTTGAGCGCGCAAGGTTAGCAACTTGGCCTTAGTAAAATATTTACACTGCTATGGAAACAATCAAGAGGACGCTATTCCGGCAAGCAACGGGTGATGGCACGTATTTGGATGACAGGGTTGAGTGAAAGCCAAAAGGAAGCTCAAACTTCGATTTGCAGAATCTTTACTGCCAACGAGACTTTATTGTTGTTGTTTTGCTGTAATTGTTGTTTTATTGCCTCATGCTTATTTTTAAAGCAAAAGGGTTTTGTATATATATATATTCTGAACGTAAAGGTATATATGTATCTAGGCTGTTTTATTACTTTTGACTGTAGTTTATCTAATGAAGTAATGAAAATCCACTTCGCAGATTAAGATTATTGATTCGAACACAAAATAGATTTTTGTACACAGTTGAATCAATTATTTTTACCGGTTTAAAAATCATAAAGCTCAATAAATCTTAAGGATATATCAGATACATTTAGCATAACATCCATTTCGCATTAGAATACTTGACACAAAAGTCAGTAACTACCACGTATGAAACGATCTGCAATTTTGTTTCTTTCGGCGACGGGACAAGGGAGGCTGCAACGGTTTGGACACGTTCTTTATACATATCGTATCTTTGTCTTGCCTAAATACCGATTGGAAAAGCTAAAAGAGTGGTCAGAAATGTACTTGTCACTTTGTCTTTGAAAAAATGGATCAGTCGTTGTACGCGCTAAATGACGACAAAATTATTTTAATTTACACTTAGTCATCGTTGTACTCCGTTTTTAGGATTTATATTTACAGCATAGTAAATTAATAACCTCTAATAAATTCATAATTTTTAAAACATTACGGTTATTTTCTTTACAGTCCGACAGCTATGTACATATAACTTTGTAGACAGTAGTGCCGTCGAAGAATGCCATCCAGCGGCCAATATGTTTGTTTTACCTTTATTATAAACATAAGCTAGGGGATGCTAATGATCCTGAGGATTTCTGAGTAATGCTTATAAAGTCTCACCTAATGATAGTGATATTCCTGACTGTTAGTCCTCCATGTGGTGCATCCCGGACTGCAGTTCCTAGGCATGTAGACTAATAACAAGCAGGGTCCGAGTGCACAGCGGTATAATCCGGGCCCGCTGATGGCGGTGGTGCGAACATAACACCCAGGATACTTAAAAGGTATCTAAAGGTATACGTATACATATGTAGCCTTTGGGTTGGCGGATAACCCTGACAAAAAATTACGCGGTCTCGTCAATCTTTACGAATAGTGGCGACGTCACAAGGATGCCGTCTACCAGCCAAGAAACTTTGTTATTTTTCCACGTTTGTCTACGCTTGCCAAGCCATCGAAATCAATCGTTCTACGTGTCGTATAAATATGGGAAATAATGAAGAGGTGACCACGTCACCAACCAAAATGAAAATAAAGCTAGTAGAGTTAATTGTTAAATATGTTGCAAATTATAGAAATAAATGAAAAACTTTAAAGTACTCAGGGTAAAAGTTTGCACTTATTTATCGAAATAGAAACCAGGTAATATCATTCGTTGTTGGTTCTGTCACTCATAGTTCATCTGCCGTCGTCTATCGATTTGGTACCCAGGTCAAGCGAATTTTATATTTTTGTAAAGATGATTTTACTAGATTAAGCAATTTCCTCAGTGATGCAGAATGAAATCATTTGGTTGAGACTAGTGTACAATTTTGTTCATGAGTTATGTAGAAGAAAACTTTTTTTGGTACTCGGTTCAATGTATCAAATATCAATAAATAATAAAATCTCATATATATAAGGGAAATTAAATGAATAATTTAATAAAGTTATTAAGATAGTACTTATCATGAGTTGATTTAAAAGAGTTTAATGACGAGGTTGAAACAATGTGGGTCAGTAAATTATTCCATGCAGATATGATACTATAAGAGAAATAATTTGGGCTTGGACGAGATTTTACCCTAGGCTTAGTTAACTTAAAAGGATGTCCTCTGCCGTAGTCATTGACAAGGATGAATAGATGATCTGCATGATCTGATCTTAACAGTTTGTATACTAGGATGAAATTGTCCAAGATGCTTCTATCTTGAAGAGGGAATAGCTTAAGGGCTTGTAAACGAATGGAGTAATTTACATTCTTCAGCTGCTTGAGGACTTTAGTAAAATTATTTTGTACTTTGTCTAATATCGTAATGTCAACCTTTTTGAAATGGGATGTTACTTGGATACAATATTCGAGATGTAGTCAAATATATAACTGGTAGAGTAGACACGCGAGACTGATGGAGATATTTCCTAGATTTAGCTTGAAGAACTTTGTGAGTTGGAAACAAATGGAAACAGCTTTTCCATTGTATGCGGAGAAATTGAGAGAGGGGTTAAAGGTAACTAAATTTACTTAAATAATTGCTAAGAGAAAAATGACTACACTTGGAACTATTTAGAGGGAACCCATTAGCTAGGGATCAATTGTAAATACTACTTATGTTGAGTTGAAGTTGTTCAAGATTGGAATTCCACATCTTGACATCGTCAGCGTAGAGCAAGATGTCCGATTAAACAACAGAAAACAGGTCATTAATATAAATTTAAAAAAAAAGGGATTGAGAACAAACCCACGGGGGACACCTGAGGTTATATTTACTACAGAGAAGGTGACCTCACTTAGCGTAACACAACGATTTGAGAGGAATTCGCGTATGCAGTCAAATGATCTTAACTTACTGAGCAATGCTGTATGTGGTACTTTGCATAAATTAAAGTAAATGACAACAATCGAAGAAGAGCACTTCAGTATCCTGGTAAAACTACTAGTAAAAACCAACAAGTTGGAGAGGCAGGATTTCGATGTCATAAATCCATGCTAAGCGGGATTTACGAGATTATTATTGACGATAAAACTAACTAAATGGGACTTAACTATTTTTTCCATAATTGTATTGGGGACTGATAAGATGTTGATGAGCCTGTAGTTACCTGCCTTAAACCTGCAACCAGATTTGTAAATTGGCCTAATGAAGGATAATTTCCAGATTGCAGAAACCTTACCTTGGTTTAAGGAATGGTTAAACATGTATGCTGTGACTGAGGTCAGTTTAGAGCTGCATGTTCTAAGGATTCTCAGGTATAGATCGTCTGCATCTCGGGATAATAACTTTTAACTAGAAAGGAAATCACAAACCATCTTAGGAGTGATAAGGAGAGACCCAGAATAAAAGGAAGTATTAGAAAATAAACAGGTTACAGGTTGAATACACGAGTTAAGTAAGAGTAAAACTCCTTTTGATCCTCGGTTCTAATTATCGGAATTATATCAAAAGAACAATAACAATAAATGGAAACAACATCAGCTCAACAGAATCAAATCTACTTCTCAAGAACCTGATGGGATTTATCCACGTATCCTGAGGGAATGCGCTAAGTTAATTACCTCCTTACTCACTAACATTTTCAACTATTCAATTAGTACTTTAATTAGTACATCAAGTCAGCAAGCAGGTTCTTATTAAGCTCATCTCAAATTTATTAACTTATACTAACATTCTAACATCGCTTGTAGATCAGGGCTTTTCAGCTAATGCAATTAACTTTAACTTTGTTAAAGTTTTTAATAAGGTCCCACATACACTATTATTAAAAAAGCTTAAATCTGTAGAAATTTCTATAGTCCTTTTTCGCTAGACCAGGAAATTTTTAGTTAACCATTTTTATAGCGTCAAACTTTGCTGCGATACATCTCCTTTATGTGAGATTAGTTTTGGGGTTTTCGAAGAATAGATATTAGGCCCATTGTTATTCATTTTGTTTATTAATAATTTCCTCACCGTAGTTCAATCCTACATCTTGCTTTATGTTAATGATGCAAAACTTTGGAACTCCAACTCTGAATTATTACAGCTTAATATTTAAAATATCGTTAATTGGTCACTAAATAATTTACTTTTACTTAATTAATCCAAATGTCTATTAGTAAACCCAAAAAAATATATATTCTATGTTTCTCCGCTAGATTCACCCCAACCTCCCGTGTTCATACAGTGAAGAATCTGGGAGTGGTATTCAACTCCTCTCTCCAGGTTTTGGCATACTATTCGAGGACCTTTTATATATTTTTGCATTCCCTATACTAATGAGCGTTTATTATATATACTCTACATGAGAAGCCAACTAGAAAAGTGCGTTTAAGTCATATCTCCCCATGCTAAAATGTGACGCACAGGTGCTTGACAAAGATCAGAGGTGCTCTACCAGGCTTACATGGGTACACAGACATTTAACCAGTCTTAAAATTTTCCCGCTACAAAATAGAAGACTCTGAGTTTAGTTTTTCAATCAGTTAAGTCCGTATTTTTTTCAAATCGGAAGACCGTCTTAGGAGACACCCCTGCAAGATGCACAAACCAAGGGCCCATTCTCGGTTAAGGCAAGATCATTTTTTTCATTAAATTATTTCAGCCTGGAATGACCTCCCTTTTCCATAATGAACGCTCCAGGTTTTTGTGCTTTCAAATCCACCTACAGAAAGTATGCACTTTCTAGATACATTTAAAAATCCATCTCTAACACTAGCCAGTTTATCCCCATATCTTTATTTTTATTACATTGCATTTGTTACTTTTCCTCTTTTAATTACTTTCCCCATTATATACAATATTTTAAAACTGAGCAAATTCTCTTACTAAACTCGTTTATCAAACTGAAACCTGTAACCTGTTTTAAATTCTTAAAATTTAAACGAACTAAATAGTTACAGGTTACAGGTTGGTTCACGAGTTCAATAGAAGACAATCTCCTTTTGATCTTCAGTTCAGATGTATCAACATTATCGCGTTAAGAAAAAAAAATTAAACAAAGATAAAAATAAATAAACTAACAAACAACTAGAGAATATAAGTTACAATCATGTAAAATTAGATAAGGCATAATAGTCATAAGGGGCCTTAAATATATTTAAGTTTTTTATATTAACGTTTATAATGTAAGAGATAAATAAAAATAAAAAACTTTATTGCATTTTAGAATAAAACATTCTAAACTATAAAAATAAACTTTTTATTGTTTAATTTTTTTTAAATCACAATAATATTTTTTATTAATATTACGTAACCTTTTTAAAATAATTAATGTTAAGTTTATACACCTAATTACGTTGTAGTTTTATATTGTTGCACACAAACGTTTATTATTGATCTACTAAAAATGTAATTAATAGTACTTAATTAAAAAAATTGTATTTTTTTAAACAACAGTTACATAAATTTTGTAAGATATAAGTGTAAGTCATTTAAAAAAATTCACAATACAAAAATTTTTATTATAAATTTTATAAAAATTAATAAATATTAAAATATATTTTTTTTAAATGTTAAAATTAAATAAACTTTTTAGTTGTTTAACTCCATTTACACAATCAACCTTGAAAATCGTGTTTGTATTAGTAATTTTATCGCAAGTTTTTGAATTTATAATTTTATGGTATGTTGTTACATTTTTAAATATTAATTTTATTTTGATTTATATATATATATATATATATATAATAAAAAACAACAATAAATAAAATAAAATTTAAATATTAAATAATACTTAAATGTAATAGTGTTGTTTATTTTTTTTAATGATATGTATTATATATACGTTTAGATAATAATATAAAATAAGTTTTTAGTGCAAAAATTGTATAAAATTTGTATATGTTTTTAATTGTAGTTTAATAAAATAAACGCTATTATTTAAATATTTTTATTTTGCTATGTATATATATATATATATATATATATATATATAGCAAATAATTTTAGTAAACCAACTTAAAAAAAGTAATTAACAATTGTAAAATACTAAACTTAAAACTGAGTAGACATTGGTCTGAATTTTATTGCTGCAATAAATTCAAGTTTTTGTTTGATTTTGTTACTTGTTAATTTTTTAAAATATAAAAAATATTTAAAAATTTGTTTTATTTGTTTATTGTTAAAAATGTATTGTGTTTGCATTTTATTTTGCATTTTTTATTAAGTATTGTTTTTATTATGTATTTTAAACAATATACATTTGGTTCAGTTTATAATATGCGTTAAACCAATTTGTTTTATAAAAACTAATAATTTTAATGTTTAATCAGTTTAGTTAAAGGCTATTATTAGAGTATCTAAATGTTTTAAAGGCCTTATTTTTAACATATTATTGCATAAAATACTAAAATTAACAGTTAAAAAATTTAGTATACTTTATTAAACATATATGCAATAAAAATATTGTTTTTTTTTTACAATTTAAAAAATAACTGTTTTAAATAAAAATTTTAAGTTTAAATATTAATTACTCTTTTAATGTAAGCTAAATATTAATTAAAAAAATATATTTTATGAAATAATGTTTATGTATTAAAACATTACACAATTAATTAATGTTAAAATACTTTATTTGTAATTTGTACATTTTGCTAAAAATATTATTTAATTGTTTGTATTTAAAACCAATTTTTTGTGATATTTAAAAATGTTATATTATATATTTAATATAAAATAAAATATTTAATTAATAATAATGCACTACATAATCAAAAAAACAATTTTATAATAATATAATATGTTTAGCAAACTGTTTTGTAAATCTCAAGTTATTATTATTATTTCAATTTTTAGATAAAAATAATAATTAATTTAATTTATTTTATGAAAAGTTTTATTAATATACTGTTTTCTTGTACATATTTAAATAAAAAACAATATTTTAAACTACATAATTTTATAAACAAAATAACCTTATAATATTAAACATTAACAGACTTTTATTTTATAATAAAAAATAGAAAATTAACATTTAAAAAATTTTACAACGTTTTAATTATAAATTTAGATAATTTATATAACAGTCAAAATAAAACAATATAGTTAAATATTTAAATTAAATTATATAGATTACAGTATATAAAATATTAATCCCAAATATCAATTATAAAAAATTATTTTATTTTAAATTATTACACAATAGCTAAAAACAAACTTATTATTATTATTATTATTAAAATTATTATTATTATTATTATTATTGTATTATTGTTATTAGTAGAATTATTTTTATTATTACCATTTTTCTTCTTGTTTTTATTATTATTGTTAATGTAAATTTATCATTTGTTATTGTGACCTAAATTTTTAACGACAACAAATTCAAAAATAATAAAAATATAGCAAAAATTGCTTGGTATTTATATTGCCTTAATTTATTGTTTGTAAACTCCAAATATTTTACATATAAACCTGCACACACAATAATTGAAATTAAAATAGTTTAATTTGTGTTTATTTTGATAACATTAAATTAAAATAATAAATTTTTTAAAAATATTTTTTCTTTAAATTTGGTTGTATTTTACAAAAATCAATTAAAATTGACATGTGTTAATTTATGTGAATTTTTAGTTTCAATCGTTTATATAAAACCAGTTTTTGTAAAACAAAAAATTTTAAATTTATTTCGAGTCTAGATTAGAAAATAAACTGTGTACAATAAAAATAGTTACAAAACAAACGTTATTGATTTTCGTGGTTTGAATTGATTTTGTTTAAGTAGATTTATGTGTTTACAATGCTAAGCATAAATGTGTGCAATTGTGTATTTCTAATACGGATATTAATTAGTAAACTAGATTTAATAAAATTATTTATTAAATTTTTTTATTTTTATGTTTTTTTTAATAAATTTATTTATACTTACTTGTTTAACGTTTATTTCCTTTTTATACTTTTATAATAAAATGAATTAAAAATTATCTAATGTTACAATTACTGTTGTTTACTATAAAACAATGTTAAAAATTTAGAAAACGCGATTTTTTTACAACATACAAAACTGTATATAAATTTGAAATAATGTTTTTGATTTTTTTATCAACTGTACTCAAGTTGTTTTCTAAGTAATTTAAGTTAATTAAACGTTTTTTTTGTTAGTGAAAAATTTGTAAAATAAATTTAATCGGGTGTAACATATTATGTTTAATTATTTCATTAATATACATCACAATTATTTTATTTTGTAAGTTAATTTAAAGAGTAAGGTAAAAACAAGTACCAGAATGATTTAGCGGTACATGCCTGGGTAGGCATGGATACAATTTCTACTACCGGCCCACTAAATGCGGGCCCACATTTGATCTGGCTAAAATGTTTGCTGCCGAAATGTGCGTTTTTTATCAAAACATTCAAAGTAATAAAAATCTCTTGTTGTTATTGTTATTATTGTTATTATTATTATTATTATTATTATTATTATTATTATTATTATTATTATTAACATCTCTTATTATTGTTGTTATTATTATTATTATTATTATTATTATTATTCTTATTATCTTATTATTGTTATTATGCGTAACCCTTTTGGTTTAGAAATAAGCATGGGGGCAATAAGACAACAATTACAGCAAAACAACAACAACAACAAAATTTTGTTGGCATTGAAGATTCTGCAAATTAAAAATTGAGCTTCCTTTCGGCTTTCACTCAACCCTGTCATCTGTGTGTTACTCTGTCATCCATATTTGTGCAATTATTTTTTTACCGTTGTTTGCCGGAATAGTGACCTCTTGTATTGTTTCCGTAGCAGTATAATGTTTTTACACAGGCCAGGTTTCTAACCTTGCGAGCTTAAACTTTCCTCCTTTATCCAGACTTGGGACTGGTCAGATTGAATCATTTCTAATCCAAGCTAGGCGGAGTTGTTGTTATTATTATTATACTTTATTTTAAATCCCCTTCTTGCTAAATTGTATAAAGAAAACATTGTTCCGTGCAATTGTAATTTAAAATTTTAACACTAAAAATACAGTTTATTGAAAATTAAAATATGCTTCTAAACGCTTCTCCTTTTTTAAATATACCAGTGACTGTGATAGAGTTATTTTTTTAATAATAATAATAATAACAACAAAAATAATTATAATATAGCCATAATTATTAATATTACTAATAAAAATTATTGGTATTATTATTATAATAAAAATATGTAAACAATTAAAATATTTAAAAATAAAACAATCTTTATTTTATACTTTTTCAAGATAATATTTTGTAATTTTGGCAGTATTTTGTACCTTTTGTACAAATTTAGTAAATGTCATTTAGCCTCGTTCCGTCTCAACATCTGTTTGGAAAAGAAGACTGTTTATAGTAAACTATAAAATTATGCATTCAAGTTTAACAAAATTATGAATTTGAAATTTATACAAGTAGCTGAGTAACGAATTAATTTTTTGTTTTATCTATGTTTACTACTTCGAATGTTTTACATGGAAAACGCGCATTTTTCACCAGTAGACATTTTAGCGAAGCCGAACATGGACCGGTGGTGCGATTCGAACCCCGATGCCCACTGAGGTCCAAGTCGAGTGCTGAACCACCGCCAGACTAGACCGGAACAATTGTACATAAAACGCTACAAAATCTATTTAAAAATATGCAATTGTTATTTTTAACAAAATTGTGGATTTAAATTTTACAACAATATTTGAACAATGGATTATTAAACAAATATTGATTTTTTTAAAGTTAAATAATATAGATTATTGGTATTGAACAATACTGTATTAAATATTTTTTTTAAAAACATACAATTTATTATAAAGCATAAAAGTACTTTGGTCTTAAAGCACGTGTTTAAAATCATGCTTATTTTTTATAAATTTGTTAATAGTGTTTGTATATGAAATGCAATTAATAAAATAGATAATTTAAATTTAAAATTTTGAATATTCCACTAGTTTAATTCAAATATATATATATATACTTAGAAGTATATTTAAGTATTATTATTATTAAACTTTAATATCTTACTAGAAATTCGTGTGTAAATGTAATTTAAAAAATAATGTTTTTAAAAACTGTAAAAAATTTAAATAAATTACGTTTTTGTTCCATCCAAACAATATACTTAAAAATATAAATTCAACCAACACTACTAATATTACTACTTATTACAAATAATTAATTTTAAAAATAGTTAATATTTGTTTTATATTTAAATATATATATATATACTTAAAGTATATTTAGATGTTATTATTATTATTAAACTTTAATATCTTACTAGAAATTCGTGTGTAAATGTAATTTAAAAAATAATGTTTTTAAAAACTGTGTAAAAATTTAAATAAATTACGTTTTTGTTCCATCCAAACAATATGCCCAAAAATATAAATTCAACCAACACTACTAATATTACTACTTATTACAAATAATTATTTTAAAAATAGTTAATATTTGTTTTATCAACTAAACATAATTTGCAATTTACAATTACAGTTAACTTAAATATTTCGGTAGAGGTATGTTCAGTGTCATAGAATATAAAATATAGAATTTAAAAAAAAACTTTTATACAAAATCACCAGTGACAGATAAGCAATCGTTGAGGTAAAAACATCATCAAAATACATTGATTGACATTTGAAAAATACAAGAACATTTCATTCTTTGTTAGTTCAAGATTGGTTAGATATTTTGCCAAATGTAATGGTAGATGTTTATCTTTGATTGAATAGAAATAAATTTTCTCCTTGTTGTGTCGGATGAAATCGATTTGTTGAGGTTGGCGAGTACGCGGTGATCATTGTCCTCCATTATTCGTTTAATCAGTAGACAACAATTCTTAAGGTGTCCCTCAATTATGTTGTTGGTACTTTCTAGATATGTGATGCCTAAATTAGCTATTATAGTGATATATCTTTTTATCATGACAAAATCTTTTTTTAATAGACCTGGAAACAGTACTGGCGAGCAGTGCAGAATCAGTGGAAAAAGGTTGACTTAAAAAATAAATTGATTATTTTGTTGCTAAGATATAGGTATCTTATAATTTTATAAGAATATATATATATATATGAAAGTAATAAAAATGCAATTAACAATTTTGCAATTAATTATTGTTTTGTAATAAGTAATGGTATAATTAATAAGTAATAAAGACTTTTTTTGAAAATTATTCTAAAATTATTTACAATAAAGCGATTAATTATTTTATTTAAAAATAATAAAATTGTTATTCTAACATACAATAATTTAATATAACAATGAAACAAATAAAAAGAATAATAATTTTAATTACAACAATATTACTATTAATAATAATATTAATAGTTTTATTTTTACCTTATTTTATTTTTTTGGTTTTTACTACTTTAATGTTTTACTCAAAATATTTTTAGCATTAAATATACTGCGAAGCCTAACGAGGATTTTTATTTATTACTATTATTATTATCAACAATAATAAAAGTAGTAATAATGGTAATATTAATATGAATAATTGTAATTTTAGTAATAATAGTGCTACTACTAATAATAATAGTAATAGTAGAAACAATGTTAATAGTATCAACAATGTTATTAATAGTAATAAAAATAATTATATTGATACTAATAGTATTAATTATAATAGTATAATAATAGTAATATTAATGCTACTACTTCTACTACTATTATTACTATTACTACCACTAATAATAACATTATTATTACTGTTTTTATTATTATTGTTACTATAATATAATAATTATTATTATTACTATTATTATTATTACTATTATTATTATTATTATTATTGCTATTATTATTATTATTATTATTATTATTATTATTATTATTATTACAAAAAATACATTAATTTAAAAAAGCATAGCGGAAATAAAAGAACAGTAACATTAAAAACAAGAACAAAATCCCATAATTAAAAAACCCCATAGTGCAACAAAATGATTCCATGTTTCCAAACTGTTTGTTTGGTCCTTCATGAAACTTTTATTTCTCAATTAGTGAAGCCAAATATGGGCCCGCATTTGGTGACAGAGTAGTAATACAAATAATAGATTAACTCAAACATTCAAATTTGATTCAATGATAGTTTTGAATGCCGTGCGAAATTTGCTACCAAAATTGCCACCTTATCGATAATTGAACGGATCCGATACATCAAGTTTCTTGATCTTTGACCCAATAAGAATCCACTTTTCAACTGCGTGAAGAAGTACTGTGCGAACCAATGAAGAGAAAATGTTCATCTTGGGATGCTGATGATCCTGAGGATTTGAGTAATGCTTTAAAGTCCTCCGGTAATTAATTCAATCTCCGTAGAACCCCCAACTGTCGATGATATAATGCACATATGCAGTAAACTCAAATCTAGGAAAGCAGCTAGTTTCGACGAAATTCCTTCATATATCTTCAAATACGGTCCTTAGCAACTTGTTGAATACCTGTGTGGCATCATAACGGATTTGTGGACAATAAAGCAGTAACTTGAAGACTGGCACCGTGCTACTATTGTTCCTGTTCACAAGAAAGGAGATCGGAAAGTACCTGCTAACTGCAGAGACATCAGCTTACTTTGCATAGCTGCCAAAATTGCCACCTCATCCATAGTTGAACGGATCCGCCCGGAGAGGGAGAAAACAACTCGTTCTAACCAAACTGGTTTTCGTCCAAGTATGGGATGCATCGATCCAATTTATACGCTTCGACGCATTCTTGAATTTCAGGCAAAGTTTCAACGTTCTACGTATGTAGCCTTTATTGACTACTCTTTAGCATTTAATTCGTTGAACAGAAAAGAACTTTGGATCGCTATGTTTCATGATGGAACACCTCTGAAACTTGTAAATCTCCTACGTGCTCTGTACAAAAACTCAACTGCTGTAATCCGTAATTGCAACAGATCTACTACAAAGCCATTTAAAATTTGCAGTGGTGTCCGTCAAGGTTGCGTGGTTTCTCCACTCTTGTTCAACTATGCAATTGATGCTATATTTGCCAAGATCTCTGTACAAATGAAAGGAGTGTATGTTGGTAGTACGCCCATTACGGACTTAGAATACACTAATGAGTGAGAACGAAGTTCAGCTGCAGAATGCATTAGATTTCCTTGTAAACGTTTTCGGTGAATATAGTCTGAAGATCAAACCAAAAACATCAGTCATCATGTCGTCTCAAGCTCCTGATGTGAGGAATTTATGTATCTGGACTTTTCAATTACTTCTGACGGTGGTTCATCCAATGAAGTAAATCGTCGAATTTGTTTGGCTGCTACTGCTTCTGAAAAGCTTGTCGATCCACTATGGAGACGAAAAACATCAATCTAAGACAAAGATAAACATTTTCATTTCATTTATTTTGGTTGGTGACGTGGTCACCTCTTCATTACTTCCCATATTTATACGACATATAAATGATCGACTTCGATGACTTGATAAGCGTAACAAACGTGGAAAAATAACAAAGTTTCCTGGCTGGTAGACGGCACCCTTATGACGTCGCCACTCTTCGCAAGGATTGACGAGGCCGCCTGATTTTTTGTAAGGGTTATCTTCCTTAGCCCAAAGGCTACATATGGTATATGTATACCTATAGATACTTTTTAGGTATCCTGGGTGTATGTTTGCACCCACCCGCTGTAGCGGAAGCCCAGTTATACCGCTGTGCACTCGGACCCTGCTGTTATTAGTCTACATGCCTAGGGGCACCTAGTCCAGGATGCACCACGTGGAGGACGAACAGTTAGGAATATCACTATCATTGGAAATTGAAACTATATAAGCATTACTCAAATCCTCAGGATTATTAGCATTCCAAGATGAACATTTTCTCTTTATTGGTTCGCACAGTACTTCTGCATGCAGCTGAAACGTGGACTCTTATTGGGTCAGAGATCAAGCAGGTTGATAAATTTGAAGCAAGATGTCTCAGATACATTTGGCACAACACCCATTTTGCATTCCCCGTATCAAGGGATTGGACGAAAAACGTCATTCACCACCAATTTTGAAATAACCTTCAATTTCATGATCTTCCTTCATTAATATCATGACAATGAAGATTAGGCTGGTTTGTACATGTTTTTCGTAGAAATCCTGATGCAATCTCACGTATCGTAACCCTGCCTTGTCCAAATACCGACTGGAAGAAGAGGAAAGGAGGTTACGAAACGTACTTGGATGGATGCTGTTTGGGACGATTTTCACACAATCTTGACCGGCTCTTTATCTTGAAAACAATGTCTAAGTCGGTTGGACTGACATATCCCTACACGCCTCCGAAAATTGTGAACAATGGAAAGGGGGATTGTTCGAGATGCTATGCGAATTCATGAAGAGGTGGTTTTGCCACTAACTTTAGTTGTGTAGTCATAGTGATGTAGTGTAGCACAGTTTTGGCTAAATTGTCAAAAGTATGTTTAAAAGGATAAAAAAAATGTGAATCGGGGGTTTGGTGTAAGATTCGGAAATTACGCCATTCTGATTACACCTGGCAAAATCAAAACAACCATATTCCGTCAATTATGGTAAACATTTTTAAAATTTGATACTTTACCAAAATATATCATACTTTGTGCCTGTAATTTAAAATGAAACAAGATATTATATCTGTATATTTTAATAATTGCCGCACTGTGCATTTGTTTGGTAAAAGGTCCCTTTACTACATACTGTATCTTTTTCGCATGTATCAATTTACATTTCAGCTATTTTAACTTAAAATATACTTTTTTTGACAAATATATTTTAAAATCACAAACACATGTGCGTTTGATTTTGTTTCGAAATCTTTTATGTCTGATAAAAAAACCTATAAATTCTTGGTAGGTTTTAAAAACAGTTTTGGGTATTGGTTTGTGAATGACAAAACAAAATATTCGGTGAAGTGCGCTTAAAAAATATTACAGAAGAAAAATCATGTTAAACAAGGTTTGTTTTAAAAATTAAGTTAGCTGTTTTGTTTTGTTACAAAATAAATTGTATACATTAATCAACATTGTATAACTTTAAATTGGTTACTTATATTATTATTACTATTATTATTATTATTATTATTATTATTATTATTATTATTTCTTGAATGTTTGACAATTAACAAGTGAGCATTTTAAGTATTCAAACAACAAACCACGTTTAGTAGAGTGCCACAACACTAAATTAATACGGCACCAAAAGTGTTTTTTAATTAACCAAATCAATTAAGCTTTGCTGACAACAAAATTTAAAGTTTAATCATCTTTTAAATATTACACGTAGTGACATAAGAAAGTTTTAACAATGGAATCTACTCAGATACGGTTCGAGTAACAAAAGTAATTGTGTCACTCTCGAATAATGTACTGTCTTGCAATATTTTCACAATTAGCAAGTCAGCAACATTACACCAAAACATGAGTAGAAATCATTTTCTATACTATTTGTATTTTAACTTCAAATAAAAATCGATAAAATGTAGTAATTATTTCAAATATGTTGATTGATTGACTATTCAATGTGAATGGATGGATGTTGTGATTTACATTGACAAAAAATAAGTAAACTACATTAGGTCAGAAAAAAATCAATAATTACTATTTTAAAATATTGATAAAATGATTTTGAAAAATACACAAATTGTGTGTTTTTATTAAATCACTGCTATTTTGCTTCCAACAGTTCACATTGATACACTATTGTTCATTTTCGAGATTTGTTTTGAGAGATTTATAAAACCCGTTTTTTATGGACATGTTACAGAAACATTTAATAATTTAAAATACTTTCTGTTTATTGATTTTTCAACTGTTGTAATGTATATATATAATTGTTTAGAAAAATAAAGGTTGTATAATTTATTATTTTTATATAATTTTTTTTAAATTAAATAAATTATTATACTACTGAAAATAATATAATTAGTTAAGCATATTTGTTTTAAATTGTTTTTATACAATTACTAGCCTCACGTACTACATGTAACAACTTTTTCAACAATGTACTTTCATAAAAATAAGACTAAATTTAAATAAATTGAATAAAGGTCATTCATTTGTATTGCCACAAATTTTACAAAATGCCTTCTTAACAAATTTATTACATTGTAATTCTGTTTGCTTCATTTTTTTACATTAAGTCCTAAATTTTGTTAAATTATTAACTTTGACAAATTTTATAAATTTAGTTTTGTATGTGCAAATTTATTAAAAAGCTATTTGTATCCGATTATTGATATTTATTTAAGGTCACATTCAAAAAAACTATATAATTTTCAATATATCCAACGTCTAACCTTGCATAAACAGAAAAAAAGGTATTAAGTGGTTTGTATAAAAAGTCACATTTGCCATGATGAATGATATTATACTTTTCAAAATAATTTTTTTTAAACAAATTGATTTAAAAGCTTTATATTGTTAAATCACTTTGTAATTTTTAGCTAAATACACTATTAACCATAGTGTCCCCTAAATAATACCATGCCTCTTTACACATATCATATTGAACATGACTTTTAAATATACGTTGATTTTGAGTTTTTTTTTCTTTGTTTAGCCTATGTAATTTAACCTTACTTTACTTATTTATTTTTGGACTGATGTTACACACTGCTAATTGTATTGTATTTTTATAATTGTACATATTTTTTGTGTGCTGAAAGCTACTTCTACTGAAGTATCTAAGCCAATAACCATAAATAAATAAAGAAATTAATGCGGGCCCACGTTTATTTTAGCTAGAATGTACACTGTTGAAAGATGCGTTTTTTGTGCAAACATTCAAAATAAAATGCTAATAATTAGCTACATGTAAACAAGTTAATGTTAAAATCATTATATTGAGCACATTTCCCTTTTATTGAAACATGATTCATTGCATTACTTTAGCGCTATTAATTGAAATAAAAAACATTAGCACTAATATTTTTGTGGAATTCTAATTTAGACTGAAAGCAACTGTTTAAATATATATTTTTTTCAAATTCATAAACTAGGGAATTACTTGTTTAAAAATAAAATATGTTTATACATAGAAAGAGATAATGAAAGTTATACATTGTAATTCATATTCATTAATTTTAAAAAGCTTTTTAAGCATCTAATGTTATTTTCGTCACTAAATGCTACCCCACCCCTCTCGTTCGATTCCGCTAAAACGTTCAATGCTAAAAATGTTTCTTGTTAAACATTTAAAGTGGTAAAAATTGGCAAAACATTTATTTTTTTATTTAATTTGTTGATTAATATTTCGTAAGTAATGTATAAAATACTCAAGTAGTGTTAAAAAACACGAATAAATAATACTGCATTAAAATTGTCACCAATCCGTTTATCTTCAATTGTTACTGGCTGCTGATAGAGAATTAGATTGAAAACTGGGATAGTCTGCGGTACAGTGTTCGACTTTAACCTAGATGATGCCCACTGTTTGATGCCCGGTTCTCGTTTGGTCTTGCCAACTGTTCGCTTGATAAAAAACGCGTTTATCGGACATTTAGTCGATACGTGGTCTAGCGGTACAGCGCTCGAATTCAGACCTCGGTGAGCATCCGGGTTCGAATCCCATTACCGGCCCACTTAAATGCGGGTCCACATTTGGCTTCGCTAAAATGTCCACTGATGAAAAATGCGTTTTCCGCAAAACATTCAAAGTAGTAAACATAAAAAAATATTAAAATATGAATTGATCAATGATTTGTGCTATAATTATTGTTGAAAAAATTGTTTATTTATTTATCCTTTATTTGATTATTATTAATACAAATAATAGTAGTAGCATTAATAAAATGATAATAATAATAAGAATAGGAATATTAACAATAACAATAATAATAATGATAATAAAAATAATAATAATAATAATAATAGTAATAATAATAATAGTAATAATAATAATAATAGTAATAATAATAATAATAATAATAATAATAATAATAATAAAACCAATTTTAATTAATTTTTAAAAATTATTTTTACTACTTAAAATGTTTTTACGAAAAAAATTTATTTAAAGTCGACATTTTAGGGAAGCTAAAGGTAGACGCTCAATTTAGTGGACCGGTGGTGGACATTTGGACCTCCATGCCCAGCCAGGTCCAAGTCGAGCGCTGTACCACCGCTAGACCACGCCGGCACAATTGTCGACAATGTTTATTAGATAATTGACAATTTAAAGGCGCAAATTCGGTTTATTCAAATTGTTTAAGTGTTTTTTAACCAACATTTAATTTTTATTTACTCATTATACATTTATTCAAGGCTGTCCTTTTTAGATGAATATTTCATCCTTGAAAACCCACAAATAAACAAAAGCGAGCTGTGTCGTATAGGCCTTTTAAACTTGTGCAGTATGCCAAAACCTGTATGGAAGGAATTATTGTTAGCAGTAGCAACGCACAATTTTAAGGACACATTAAAAAAATAATAATAATAATTAGTTTTAGCCACTCATTGTTGCGTGGTTAAGGCAATGTTCTGATACCGAAATAAGTGTGGGTTTAAGTTTGTGTGCAAGATTCCAAACAGGGATGTGAAACAGCTAGACAGTGTTCTTGGTTGACTGTAACCAACCAAGTGGATATATGATTGAAATAAATTTAACGATTCTAATATTTCATCCTTGAAAACCCACAAATAAACAAAATCGAGCCGTGTCATATAGGCCTATTAAACCGGTACAATATGTCAAAGCCTATATGGTGAAATCCTTAGTTGAATGAATCATTTCCTTCGCTTGTTAGCGCTAGTATCGTAGAGTATTTGAGGAGACTGGACAATTAACATTGATCAGATTTATCATACGTAATTAATTAAGTTTCAACCATTCGCAGGTTATTGGTTAAGACGCTGGCCTGACACCAGATAGGGCGGGGGTTCAAGTTCATGTGTGTGTGTGTGTGCCACATCTGTACAGTGCTCCTGTTTTGACTTAAACCAAGTGAATTGGACAATTCTAGTAATTCACCTTCAAAAATCTATAAATAAACATAATTTTGTTTTTCGCAAATTTTAGCCCAAACAAATATCATCTTTACGATTAATTTTGCATTGCAATGAAATTTGACAACAAATTATCCAAATCGAAGCAACAACAGCATCAAATCAATACCAACACGACACCATCAGCATCAACAACAACAATAAAACAAAAACGCAATTCCAAATCGAAAACGGATTTGGACAAAGATTGCAATGGTAGTTATGGCAACAAAGCGAAACAGAATAATTCAAAGCATGACAGACATGATCGCACCAAAAATGGTCTACCGACATTCAAAGGTGGTAAAGATGCCTGCAGACGTTCCAGTATGAATGACGATGCCAATAATTCGGTTACCGATTTGTTGGTAACGTCCAGAGCTCAACTGGAAGCCGACGATACGTCGACTAGTGACCGACCCTTGCTGCCACGTCCGGCAAAACCGTCGGACAATAACAAGATGAAA
Organism: Cardicola forsteri; assembly: GCA_025895645.1. Classification (NCBI taxonomy): domain Eukaryota; kingdom Metazoa; phylum Platyhelminthes; class Trematoda; order Strigeidida; family Aporocotylidae; genus Cardicola; species Cardicola forsteri. The sequence goes on along the minus strand of JAKXYG010001160.1, from coordinate 44,088 downwards.
TCGTAAGTTGTTTTGTTGAAACTACAATTGTTTTTGTCAATAAAACAAATTTAATAAAAACTCTTGAAAACCCGTAAATAAATACAAGCGAACCGTGCCATATAGGCTATTAAACCTGGCAATAGACTAAAATAATGATATAGTAATAATAATATTAATCACTTAATAATAATAATAATAGTAATAATAATTAATAATAATTTATGTAATGAAAGCTACTTGTACTATAGAATAATAATAATAACGATAATAATAATAATAATAATAATAATATTAATAATAATAATAATAATAATAATAATAATAATAATAATAATAATAATAATAATAATAATAATAATAATAATAGTAATAATAATAATAATAATAATAATAGTAGTAGTAATAATAATAATAATATTTATAATAATAATAATAATAATAATAATAGTAATAATAATAATAATAATAATAATAATAATAATAATAATAATAATAATAATAATAATAATAATAATAATAGTAATAATAATAATAATAATAGTAATAATAATAATAATAATAATAATAATAATAATAATAATAATAATAATAATAATAATAGTAATAATAATAATAATAATAATAATAGTAATAATAATAATAATAATAATATTAATTATAATAATAATAGTAATAATAATAATAATAATAGTAATAGTAATAATAATAATAATAATAATAGTAATAATAATATTAATAATAATAATAATAATAATAGTAATAATAATAATAATAATAATAGTAATAATAATAATAATAATAATAATAATAGTAATAATAATAATAATAATAATAATAATAATAGTAATAATAATAATAATAATAATAATAATAATAATAATAATAATAATAATAATAATAATAATAATAATAGTAATAATAATAATAATAATAATAGTAGTAGTAATAATAATAATAATATTTACTAGAAGATCAAGTTCAACCAATCGTAGCACTGGTGTGAGTTCAAGTTCATGTGTGTGTGTGTGTGTGTGTAAAACTTGAAAGGAATACACTACTGAGGATTCCAAATAAGGATGTGCCACAGCTGTACAGTGCTCCTGGTTGACTGAAATTAAGTAGATTTATTATTCAAGTGAAGCTGGCAATTCAAATAATTCACTCTTGAAAACTCACAAATAAACCTAGTAAATTCATTATTCAAGTGAATCTGACGATACTAATATAACATTTCTAAAAACATAATCCCTTAAAAACCCCATTGTTAAATATAACCGAACCGTACTATATAGGCTATTAAACCTGGCAGTATGCGAGGACCTATATGGTAAAGTCCTAGTGAAAGGGTTCTCTCACTTGCTAAACCGGTAGTAACGTAGCAGCATTTGAGGACACTGGACAATTAGAATTGATCAGATTCACTATAAATAATAAATTTACAGGTCGAAGGTCATCCACCCGTAGCTCAGTGGTTTAAGGCGCTGGCCTGACACCAGATAGGGCGTGGGTTCAAGTTCATGTGTGTAAAACTTGAAAGGTATGCGCTGCTGATGATTCCAAATAAGGATGAAACAGCTGTACAGTGCTCCTGGTTGACTGGAAAACTTAGTAAATTTATTATTCAAGTGAATCTGATGATACTAATATAACATTTCTAAAAATATTATTCTGTTTGAATGTTCTATCTAGTGCTTGTTCGCCAAACTTTTATTGTTATTGTTACAAGACTCTTTTGCTTTAAATATAAGCACGAGGCAATAAAATAACAGTTAAAAATAAGCGTAAGGCAATAAAATAACAGGTACAGCCAGAACATCAACGACAAAGTCCCATAACTCAAAACGAACATGGAGCAACCAAATTGTTCCGTGTATTCGAAATTTTGCCAATAGTGTTGTTTAATCCCCCACAAAACATTTATGTCAATTAAATTTTCCCAAATGGTTTTTAGCCAAGTTTTCTGTGGTCTGCCAACCTTTCTTTTACCATTTACAATTGTCCATTTCAAAACCGTTCTTGCTGGTCTTTCGGGTGATAAACGAAGAATTTAACCAAGTAATCTTTTTCGTCTAATTGTAATGATGTCATGTAGTGAACGAGAGTCAGTTCTTTTCATGATCTCATTATTCGAAATGTGATCGCGCCAGGTAATTTTTAAAATACTTCTAAGACAATGGCGATGAAAGACATCCACTATTTTATCAATCTTGTCCGTTCGCTTCCACGTTTTACTACCATCAAATGTGCTGAGCAGAAAATGTCGCTCTACAAAGAAACAATGGATTTTATCAGTTTCCTACAATTTAATTGATTTCAAAAAATATAGAGAGAGAGATCAATCTAACAGTCGTGTAACCTGGTAACTATTTGATGATAAGTATAGAACTTTAGATAAACAGGTTAAAAAAGCAGCCGCAATGAAAAGAATGCTTAGTTAGAAAGCAGATGCAAATAATCAGATAAGACAGCAGCAAAAATGAATGTAGAACTCTGTATAAAATTGTGAAACAACTGTTGGGAGTTAGAAAGAACACCGACATTCCAATCAAAGGAAATGATGGTCGTTTACTTTTAACAAATAATGAGCACTTATTCAGATGGGTAATTTTGCTTAATCCTATGAAACATTCATTTCAATTAGATTTTCCCAAATAGCTATCAGTTAAGTATTCTGTGGTCTGCCAACCTTTCTTTTACCATTTACAATTGTCCATTCCAAAACCATTCTTGCTGGCTTTTCGGGTGGTAAACGTACAATTTGACTAAGTAGTTTTCTTGTTATGATTGTACTAATGTCATGTAGTGAACAGGAGTCAGTTCTTTTCATGGTTTCATCATTTGAAAGGCGATCGCGCCAGTTAATCCTTAAAATGCTCTTAAGACACCGGCGATGAAAATCATTTACCTTCCTATTCGGTATTGACTAGATTGAACCATTTATAATCCAAACTAGGCGGAGTTTGTTATGAATTGAATTTGGTACATTCAGGATAGTTGCATTAGCGTATTATTGCTCAATTTTGGTTTCGCAGTACCGTCAGTTAATTTAAGTCTTCAAGTGTCTGTAACAGAAACGCCTACTATTTAATAGATAGTTTCAATGCAGGCGGTATGATTTAAACAGATTTAAAAGTGTAAATAAAAATTTACAAAAAAAAACGTTTGAAAGTGTAATTAATAAAATTTTGGCAAAAATGTAGAGTACTTTACCACAATTTGTAGATTGATTATAAACACGTGAGAGTTTTTTTTATAAAATAAGGATTCTTTGAGACATAGAAATTTCATTTTTATAAATTTTATTTAAAGTAAATTGTATTTTATGAAAAAAAAATATTTTTTTTACACAATTTTAATTTAATTTATTAGCAAATGGATTATTACAATTTATGTAAATTTCTATTAGAACCAATAGATTTATTGAACAATAAATATACTTTGTCTGAGCTAAATGGAAGTACTTTATAATAGTTTCAAGTAGTAGCAGTAGTAATACTAATAGTAACAATAATAATAATAATAATAATAATAATAATAATAATAATAATAGTGGTAATAATAATAATAATTATTATTATTATTATTATTATTATTATAATTATTATTATTATTACAAAACCATTTTGCTTTTAAAAATAAGCATGGGGCAATAAGATAACAATTACAGCAAAAATTAACATCAAAGTCTCGTAATTCAAAGAGAATATGAGACAACAAAATGTTTCCACGTATTTGATCATTCTGCCAAACGTTTAAATCATTGTTTGACTTTATGCACAGCACTTTTGTCTTTGAACAATTAATCCGTAAACCAACACGAGAACTGATTTCATTTCTCGAAGGACTTGTTCTAACTGTCCAGTACGAAAAAGTGTGCGCACATTCCATGTCCCAACACTGGTTAAGGTTTTGGCATTGAAGATTCTGCAAATCGAAAATTGAGCTTCCTTTCAGCTTTCACTCAACCCTGTCATTTGTGTAACTCTGTCATCGAGATACGCGCGATCACTTCTTTGCCGTTGTTTGCCGGTATGGCGTCCTCTTATTGTTTCCGTAGCAGTATGAATTTTTTACAGAGGCCACGTTGCTAACCTTGCGCTCGAACCCTCCTCTTTTATCCAGACTTGGGACTGGCTAGATTGAATCATTTCTGATCCAATCTAGGCGAAGTTAATAATAACAATAATAATAATAATAATGTACATTAAATATTTGGGTTTTTGAATATTGTGCATATTGAAGATTGAAATTCTAATCAAACTTTTCTGTTTCTTAGTTGAATGGAATAGTGACGTTCTCTTGTTGGTTCGTTAGCAATTTTTTTATGCAGAAGGTGCTAATCGTGCGCCCATAACACCATCCTTCACGAATTGTAATTTTTTCTTAAATATGTATAAATTATCAAATAAAAATTTTAAAAATTCTAATTATTTTATTGTATAAGATACCACCACTTCTCTAAAGTATTCAGTTGCTAATCAATGTAATTTTTAAAGTATTCAAGCAATAATAGTAATAATAATAGCTTTATTACTAAATTTAACAAAACAAATTTATAGTACAAACTTTTTTAGAAAAAATTGCACAAATTTTACTATAATTTTTTAGATAAGCAAAAGTACTTTTACTTTTGTTACAAACCTACATACCCTTCCACATACATACAAACACAAATATATATATATATAGCACATTTAATAATTTATACAATGGAACATATTTAAATACACCAACATAGCTATTTGAAGAACATTTTACTATTGTGTACCGTGAAACAATGTTAGTCTATTCTACCCTGCACACATTGTCCAATGGGCGGTGTCATGATCCACTATAAATTGCCAATTGATTTGCTACCAAGCCACGATTACATGGCTGTGCCCTTTTTCATATCTCGGTAAGAAACATTCAGCTTTTTTTATCTGTCCATGTGTTCTCAATTATTAATTGACAATAAGGATTTGCGTACATATATATAAATATTATTTTTATTAATATAATAATAATAATTATTATTATTATTAATATTATTAATATGAATATGATTAACATTATTATTATTATTAATATAATTAATATTAATATTATTATTATTATTATTATTAGTAGTAGTAGTAGTAGTAGTATTAATATTAATATTAATAGTATTAATATTAATATTATTTTTATTAATATTATTATTATTACTATTATTATTATTAATATTAATATTATTATTGTTATTATTATTATTATTAATATTATTAATATGAATATGATTAACATTATTATTATTAATATACTTAATATTAATATTAATATTATTATTATTATTATTATTAGTAGTAGTAGTAGTAGTAGTAGTAGTATTAATATTAATATTAATATTATTAATACTGTTACTAATGTTATTATTATTAATATTATTAATATTAATATTATTGTTATTATTATTATTATTACTATTATTATTATTAATATTGATATTATTATTGTTATTATTATTATTAATATTATTATTAATGTTATTAATAAAAATATTATTAATCATAATTTTAGTAATATTATTATTATTAATATTATTATTAGTATTATTGTGATTGTTACTGTTAACATTATAATAATTATTATTATTATTAATATTATTATTATTGTTAAGAATATTACCATTATCATTAATATTATTAATATTTATGTCGTTAATTTAATATTATTAATATTAATATTATTATTAATGTTATAATTATTATTGTTATCGTTATTTTTATTGGTACTACCATTGTTATTAATGTGAAATGTGAAAAAAAGTAGTCGCAAAAACAAAATAAAAATAGCAAAAAAAACTATTTGTTTATTACTTATTTATACTACATTGAATGTTTTACTAGAAACGCATCTTTCAGCAGTGGACATTTTAGCAAAGCCGAACGTGGGTCCACATTTAGTGCCGGCGATGGGATTCGAACCCCGATGCTCATTGAGGTCCAAGTTGAACGCTGTATCTCCCATTCCGATTTTAAAAATAAATTGGATTTGTAACGAACTAAATTAGGATGTTGCTTAACGTTACATCTGTGCCGAGGTGGCATAGTTAATGGAATTGTCAACTCGTGAGTTCCAGTCTCGCTGTCGGGAATAAGTTTAGATTCTTGTTTGATTTCCCTAAATGTCTACTTGGTAAATAAAATGTTACAACCAAAGCATTCAAATAACATAAACTTAGTAAAATAATTATTTAAAGCTTTGGCTTTCCTTAAATATTTCAAAATAATACTAATAGAAGACGTGAATTTTGAGATGAATTCATTTCGTATATTCTCATCAGTCACAAACATATAAAGAATCAGTACATAAAAATATATGATGTAATCAACTTAACGTTAATATATACACATACATACACATATGCCTATCTTACGTCCAAGCTAAATTTAATGAAGTTACAAATTGTTTTTGTGCACACAAAATGGGTTTCAATGTGTGTGAATGTAAACAGATTCAATTATTTTTAGCCTATTACAGGCTTGAGCAGTTAACAACGCTTTAAAGCAATTGTTAAAATGATCTCGGTGTTTCGTTTGAACTAAATCACGTAATATTGACAAAGTGCACAGACGTTCATTTGAGTTGAACTTTTTATCGATCCAAATAGGAATGTGTTCTTTGGCTCGTTCGTATTAAATATTTAATTTAATTTTTTCTACATTAAATGCATCTTTTAAAAACTGATAAATCAGACTTTAGATTAATTTTATTGTATAACTTATGTAAAAATAAATCGAATTTAAAAATAATCAAATTTAGTGCGTTACATTCAGACATTGTAAACACAATAAATATAAACAAATTAAGACCAGCGTTTATTCAGTCGCGTTAAAACATTACCAATTCAATTTAATGATTCAAATTGCAGTATTTAAATGAGCAAGTGAAAACAACTCATAAATTGCAAAAAATATTATGTTTGCTTATTTAAACGAAAAATCAATAATTATAACGATCAATAATGTTAAATTAAATGGTCATAACTGGAAAGTGTTAAAAGTTAGATAATTAAATTATTTTTAATTAATTTTCATAAATTATACTTGCTACAATTCTCTTTTAAAATAGTTTCTTTTAAATTACTTTTTTATATAAAAACTTTTAAACAATAATGTTTCATTTTAAAATGCACTGTGTTTTGATTTATCTAACAGTTACGGAAAATATAGAAACTTGATGAATAATACATATTTTTATTTTATGTCTGCTACCTTAAATGTTTTATAAAAAACATTTTCCAGCAATAGACAAAGGCAGGTCCGTATTTAGTGCCCGTGATGGGAAATCGTCAAGTAGTGATCTGTCAAACTGCTTTTGGTTTTTACTAATAGAAATGCTACTAGTAAGTCTAGCGCTCTACAGTGGCACCCCGGCACGTAGCATTTAAAAGATAAAAAAGTAATGCAATTCTACGTTGTTTTCTTAATTCTGTTTAATTGATTTTATTTATCAATGGGTTTTTAAAAGATTATTTGTTTTTAGAATTTTTACATTCACTTGAATAATAAATCCACTTGATTTTAAGTCAACCAGGAGCACTGTACAGCTGTTTTATCTTTATTTGGAATTATCAGCAACGTATACTTTTCAAGTTTTACACACACATGAACTTGAACTCACGCCCTATCTGGTGTCAGGCCAGCACCTTAAATAAATACAACCAAACCGAACCGAACCATATAGTCTATAGGCCTATATGGTAAGGTACCAGTGAAAGGGTTATCGAGCCTGCTAAACCGGTAGTAACATAGCAGTTAGAATTGATCAGATTCACTATAAATAATAAATTTACAGGTCCAAGGTCATCCACCCGTAGGTCAGTGATTAAGGCGCTGGCTTGACACCAGATACAGCGTAGTTTCAAGTTCATGTGTGTATAAAACTTGAAAAGTATGCACTACTGATTATTATAAATAAGGATGAAACAGCTGTACAGTGCTCCTGATTAACTTAAAATCCTAGTAAATGCATTACTCAGGTGAATCTGACAATTCTAATATAATAATTGATTATATGTTTAAAAATTAAACAATATTTGTTTCTACTGCTTTGGCTAAACGAACAGGAGTTCGTATATGATGGGAATCGAACCTATACCTGTCCAAATTTGAGCCGAGCACTGTACTGCTTGATAAGCAGTTTTTGTTGTTTCAAAATTAATTTTTAAATTCTCTTAGTTCTAATACTTTTTGTATTATTTTGTTTCATAGTATTGATTAATGTCCAAGCTACCAATATGTTAAAAATCTTTGAATCTGTTTGTATTCACATATTGAAACCCAGTTAGTGTGCAAAAACAAAGATCGTAACAACAGTAAAACTTACCGCGGTAGTAACCACTATGTGTGTGTGTGTATGTTAGTTTGCTTATTAATGAGTTGTATATATTAATTTGAACTTAAGTGTAAACTGTATCCCCCCTTTGTATATATTTATATATATATACTGAAATTTTATATATTTGTGACTGACGAGAATATACGAAATGAATTCATTTTACAATTTACGTCTTTTAATAGTTTTATTTCAAATTATAAAGGGAAGCCAATACTTTATACTCTACTTTGTATGCACAAAAACAGTTCGGTAATACATTGAACTTTGCTTGGTCATAATGTTTGTAATTGTGTATGCTAGTAATTTGTATTAAATTAAAAGTCATCTGTACCCCTCCCTCTTTTTGTGTATCTATTTACTGAAATGTTCTCTTTGTGATTGACGAGAATATACGAAATGAATTCATCATACCATTTACGTAGTCTTATATTTTTATTTGGTATTATATAAGGAATCCAATGCTTTAAAAAAAAACAAAATAATATTTACTATTTTACAATTTAATACAAATTGTATAAATGGTTATTAGACCAAAAAATAAGCTGATTTAAAAGTGCAAATGAAAATTATACAAAAAAAAACGTTTGAAGGTGTAATTAATAAAATTTTGCCAAAAATGTAGAGTACTTTACCACAATTTGTAGATATGATTATAAACACGTGAGAGTTTTTTAAAATAAGGATTCTTTGAGACATAGAAATTTCATTTTTATAAATTTTATTTAAAGTAAATTGCATTTTATGA